>MNCI01018990.1:43077-79671 GCA_015680685.1 Gnetum montanum | reverse complement strand
TAATAAGAACTCTAATGAATTGGTGACTGGGTATTTCTCAAACTAAGAAAGGACTCAAGGATTGAAAAAGGTGTGACTTCAAGGGAACTTGATGCTTTTGTGTTGGCCGTTCTTTTGGGTGCTTGGATGTTTTCTTCTTGAGTTTTCTTACCGTTTCAATGTTACTCAATCATCGGGAAGCTAAGCAAATAAAAATAACTAAGTCTTTGCATGGTGTGGTTCTCACGTATAAACACATAAAATCAAAAAAAAATGAGAATTCAAAGCACACCCCTTAGACGAAATAATTATTTGGGCTACAAGCATTGGTTATGGAACTAAAATAAACGGTTCCCTCTAACTAAGGCCCTTCTCGCTTCCCATTCTCTCCTCCTTGTTTTGTCGGAATGGTGGTGGCTCTTGGGTGAACGCATTCTTGTTACTTCAAGTGGATGGATTGGCCGAATGCATTCATGCAAAATCATTGGATGTGGTTGGTTTGAGGCCAGACTTGGAATGGGATTTACTAAGTCACATTAATCATGAAATCCACAAGGGGTTGTACACCACCTTGTTATTGGGATTCCATTCCATTCTCTTCTCTCCACCCTTCTCTCCATTGTTCACCTCATTGCCAGTTGTATCATTAGTGTATATCTTGGTGGATGCATTGTTTTCTTTTTAGTAAATTCTTGTGGTTAAGACTTTAACTCTTGTTCCAAGTAACATTCCCAAAGCCTACGGACTCTTTGAATGTAGGTTTGTCAGGGTATTAAGGGCATGAGCCTGCTTTGGGGAGGACCCAATGACATTCCTATTTGGTGCATCAGTTAAATTCTTTCCCTTAACATTTTTGCAATTAATTTTATTTTGTTCATTTCCATCTTGACATCCATTTCATCGATGTTATAGTTGTCTCTTTTTCTCCATCTTTCTTGATTCTATCGCTACCGGAGGTTCGCTCTTAGTCATGGGGGTCCTGGTCCAATTTTTTCGATTTTTTCCTAACCTCTACACCTTCAGTAGTCATCATTAATATATCTCCAGATCCATACTAGCCATACCACAACCTAGCCAATGGACCTTTTACTAAGACAAGGTATCAACTGCATTGAAATTATTTACCCTTGCTAATATAAAGACTGTGTTGTATGTGCAGATGGCAATCATGCAACAACGGATCGGATTTGGAGAGGACACTTGGAATGGAACAGTGCTAAGGCAGTTATGCAAGGAGCAAGATCAATGGTGTGCTTATGGATGGACAACGAAAGGCGCAATCTGGGCGTTGGTAGCAGCAAACTTCTTTCTCTCTCTCTTTCTCAGCTACCAAATAAGGCCTGATGTCAAATGTAATAAGGTGTTCACTCTTGTTGTCATGAACACCCGTTTTATCATGTCTTGTAATGATGATCCGTTCACATGTCATCCCATTAGTTCCATTTAGTCAATAATCCCATACCTTCCCAATGTTTTGTAAGGAACTCAAGGACAAGGTTTTATTCAGTCATGGGGGTATGATGGGATGCAATATCGCGTACGCGATATCGTGTCTTCCGCTGCAATATCGCGTACACAATATCGCAGTGCGTCGTCAAATCTATAAATAAGAGGCGGCTTTCCCTTGTTTCTAATTCTAGGCCTAGACCATAGCGAAACTCTAGCAGTTTGATCCCTCTAGAGATAGAATATTTTCCATGTGCCCGTAGTAGGAGCTCCAAACTGAACGGATCTTTATTTGAGCAAATATTGTACTTGAACACATGTTTGTGTACGGAAATAAAGACGAACTTCTTGGATAAACCTTGCAGTGCATGGAATAGGCTAAATAGGATTTTATTTACTGTTTATCATTTAATTGCTTTATTAGTTATTAAATCTCTCTCAACCCTTCTCTCCTAGTTAAGTGCCTTAGTACGACCTCTTCGAGCATGTGCGTTACACTTGGTGATCCTAGCAACGACTAGCGTTTGGTAACCAAGGTTGCATTGATTCAGGGTGTCAATGGTAAGTGGGAACAGATGCTAACGCTAGGTTAATTCAGACTTAGTTAGTTAGTTAAAGTTAGTAATTAGTCTCTTCACCCTTCACCTTATCAGCATAGGAGATAAAATCGTAAAGACATAAAAATCATATACCCCAGACTTACTTAACCATACAACCATGACAAATACAAGTAAGTCTGGGAAGACAACGAATAATTAACCTTAAGTATTCCATAAGGCGTGTAGGCACTTAGTCTACAGAGTTCGACCGGATCGTGTGTGCTACGCTCGTATTCGTATGGTTGAGTGTAGGGGTACCTCACCACTCATCAAATTACAAATGCTAAAAAATATTCTATCCATAATGCTTCAAAAGAACTTATCGGTAATGCTAAACAATATTTCATCCATAATAGCAACATATTGGTTCCAAGTGAATCTGTGGCTTCTATGTTTGTCTTCTTATTGTAATGCATAAAGAATGAAATTTGAAAGTGCAAGAAGAGCATGTATGGAAAACAACAATATATGAGAATTTAGAAATATTTTGTAGCGAACTTGGAATTAGTTATTCTTCTCATCAAACAATCATAACATTATGATCAAAATTGTCATGGAATACACTAAATCTAGGAGTAGATGAACTAAAATTCAACTCAATTTTTGTAAAATTCTCTTGGCCAAATTATAGATATATATTATAATTATATAATTAAGCTAGTTTTAAAACCAATTTGTTCAAATAGTTTCTTTAACCATAAAACATGGTTTACACATTCAACCATAGCTATAGGAGATGTTGGAATGTGAAACATAATATTTAACCTCATAATACTTTAATAGAAATTTGTTTATAACTCAACATTATACATTGGAATTGAACCCATGACTTTGAGCTTCCAGAATAAGAGTNTATAACTCAACATTATACATTGGAATTGAACCCATGACTTTGAGCTCCCAGAATAAGAGTCTTACTACTAAAATAACACCTAATTATTTCGCATGAAGATAGATTTGTAGTAATTTGTTTCTTTAATTTCCATTAAAGTAGATTTGGATTATTAAATACGATAGCATTTAAAATAGATTTTCTTTCATCTTGATCTCCAAACAATGAGGTNAGGTATGTGATTTTTTTGGTATTTTCGGTTTATCTTCTATGCTATANAGTTCTAATTTCTATCACTTTTCAATTATAACTTCAAGTAAAAAAGCTCCCAAGCGAAACAATTAATTCATTTTTGACATTGTTAATTTCTTTTTGTTTTAAAGGCTCAAGAATAGGAAGCTTTCAACTTTTGTTGCTATTTGTTCTTTATCTTTGATTGATGTATTTTTTTTTTCTTTAGAGAAAGTTTTATCCTTTTGTTTACAAAAAACTCTTTTGTAAGAAGTGAAAACTTGTGAGAGCAATTTTGAATAAGAGCAAGATCTTATCCGTTTCCTACCTTAGAGGGAAGGTTTTTCAAGATTGGTTGTAAGGAGGAAAACTTGAAAAGGCATACCTAAAACCATTGGATTTTTTCTTTAGACTCTTTCTTCCACATCTTCAACATATGAAAAATATTTCTATTCCATGTTATCTTTGTGGAAGTCACAACATAGTTGGAAATAGACATCCAAAATTTATAAAACTTTCAACCAAGGATTAATGATATTATTCTTAGTGAGCAACGTACGCTGTCTAATTTCTTTCTTTGCATTTGGAAGTGTTTTTGACTACTTGTTCTCTATTCTATTTAAAAGTTTTCATGTGCAATTAGGTTCCAATAGCAAGAACATAACTTTAACCTTTCTTTAGAAGTTAAATATCAAATTCTCAAAGATGTTGCTTTTCAATTACAACTTCAAACATAAAAGTTTCCAATGAAAACTAAACAATTATTTTGTTTACTGCAATATTCATTTCTTATTGTTTTGAAAACTCAAGGATGGTAAGCTTTCAACTTCTATTGTTATTTGGTCATTTCTTCTGATTGAAGCTTTCCTTTACGTTTAAATAGGTTTTGTCTTTGTTTTGTAAGAAACCCATTAGTAAGAAGTAAAAACCAATAACAGCATTTTTAAACAAGGGCAAGGTCAAATACTCTTCTTACCTCAAAGAGGAGGTTTTTCAAGATCAATTGTATAGATAAAAACCTAAAAACACATCCCTAAAACCATTAGACTTTCTCTTTAAACTTTCTCTTTATCAACTTCTTGTTCTTCAAATTTTTTTAAATATTATCATATATCAAACTATTGAAGGAAAACATGAATGTACTTGTCTTTGCCATCCCTTATGTAGTTCCTTAGTGGCCCAATTTAAATTTATGAATGTTACACAATATCTAGTATTTTCACATAACAATGATATAATTAAAAGCCTCTTCGAATTAATAAATAAATTTGTTAATCTGCTTAGTTGATTCTTTAATGTTTAAAGATTGTATGGCTTTACTGTGATGGTATAGAGTTAAAACTTGTAACATATATGGTGTAAGTGGTGAACAATAGACTCCTGTAGAGGACTTGCTAATGCAGGTTGTCAACGAAAACCAAAATATAACTCATTTTGAATCCACACTAGCAGCCGGTCTCTTCTATAACTCTCGGTTCTGTTGTACAATGCTGAAGGCAGGTTAAGGCACCTTCAGTTATTACGGATAGGTAATTCACCTTTTTGTAACCTGAACATAGGTTAATTAAATTAATTCATTCTGCTATTCGAATAGAAGATTTGTCAAAAAAACATTATTTGATGTGGAAAAACTACCTATATAACACGTCGGTTTCTCATAAGGAAACAAAGTTTTTTTTAAACACGAACTATCTTGAAAAATGTTTATGTATATATTCCGTATATGTGTGTGGATATATATATAACTAACATTGCGGTGTGAAAATCATGCATTGTGTTAACACCATTCTTTACGGGAAAGGTCTTTGGTGAAAAAATAATTGAAGATGATATTAAATAAAAAGGATGATAAAAAATAATGGAAGATGGTAGGAAGAATTTGCAGATAAACGAAGATTTTCCTCTAGGAAAAAAGAACTTACATAGCTAATCTTATTTTGTCCGATGATAATGATGATGATATTTCAAAAAGAAAAGAATAAGGAAAGAGAGCACCATAAGCTCAGCTGATTCGCTCATATGCTTTGCACCCTAGAAACACTAGCTCGAATCTTAGTAACATCACCCTGTATCCTAGGTTGGGAGCATGTTCCATGCATAGATAAAGCACTGGAGTATTCTCTGAGAAATCACCAGAAGCTTAAGGTAGAAGAGAACAGAGTGAAAGAAGATAAAGAAAACAAAGTCTACTGTATGCAGAAGTACCTGGGAACAACATTGCAATCAGACCAGAACTGGGATAACATCAATTTTTTTCTTAGAGCTATGGCATAATTGACTAGAAAAGTGTGACATGATATTTTTCCCTTTTTATATAGATCCTAATGTAGTTCGTAGTTTTTTGCTTCAATCTTGTAGCTGATTAATGAGAACGTCAATGTTTTAGAAGAGATCAAAGCCTTGCTTCAGAATCATGGAAAATTATCCTTCCAATTTACAACTGCCATACTCAAATGATATGCAGTTAAATACTAATTTGTGCACCTCCTGTCTCCAATCATGCAACAAGGAAAATATTCATCCAGCAAGTGGATTAGCGTGTATAGTTACTCGATTTACTCGGATTTCTGCAAGTGGCCGGTCTCCTGCGCCTGTAGGTGTCTGCCAAAAAATTTAGGGTAAAAATTAAAATAAATTACTACCTACAATGTTGAACAAGTAGGGGAGAGAATAAATAAGCTACAACATGTACGCTGGCAAATGTGAAAAACAAAATGAGAAGGCATACAAACGCAAAGAGTTACCTTTTCCATCAAGTCAAGAACTTCAAAGCCATGGATAACTCTTCCAAAAATAGTGTATAGTCCATTTAAATGTGGTTGTTTGGCATAGGTAATAAAAAATTGGCTCCCATTTGTATTAGGTCCACTATTGGCCATTGCTAGTATTCCTCTTGCATTGTGCTGCAAAAACAATGTTTATTCTATGATTTCCATCATCAAAATTTGTAAAATTCAGAAAGCATAAATAAGTGTTTTTTCTTTCAATTACAGAAAACCTGCCTTCAAAGAATCTCTTATTTCATCATTAAATTTCCTTCCCCATATGCTAGTTCCTCCTCGTCCTGTGCCTGTTGGATCTCCACCTTGAATCATGAAACCTTTGATGTTTCGATGAAATACTGTTCCATCATAATTGCCGGAAGCACACAGTGCCAAAAAGTTCTGCAAAATATTTTAGAAGCACAATTGGAAAACACGTGTTAGCTTACAACGTCTTATCTGCGTTGGCAAAAATTTGCAGGAAAGATCAATTTTTCATAATCAAAATTCCTTAAAAAGGGAAGTGTATCAAAAACCATAGATATAGAAAACTGACATATTTAACAGCATATTATGCAAGCTCTGGATGGTCCAAGCATAATTAAGCTCAGAAGAATAGTAATATTTGCCTATCATAAATAAGCGGAAAATTTCAAAAACTCAAAAAAAATTATCATATGAAGATTCGTTACTATTATTATTTTTTTGGAACAAGTAAAAAGAGATTATGTTAATAAAACAAGATTTGAACTACAATAAGATTATTCTTGGGATCTTACTGATCAACTAATATGAGATGATCAAATTTCTAAAAAATAAAATAATCAAACCAAAGTACCAATCTAATCATATCCTTGAAAATAAAAATTATAAGCTTGTATTGCTCAAAGGCTCCAGCAGTGAAGTTCTATTTTATGTCACATTCTTCTTTGAATTTTTTGCTTCTGGCCACCATACTCTATATAAATTGATTTTGGTCCCTTCAAAAAGTCCTTTCATTTCTTCCCTTTCAGATTTGAAAAATCACTAAGTACTAGAAAAGTACTCCAAATTTTACTAATTCGTTGAGTTCCAACAATCCAAGTCGAAGGTGCTGCAAGATTTTGTAAAGATTTTGGTATTTCCAAACTTTGTTTCAAATATCAGCAATTGCAGAGCAATGCAAAAAGATATGATTACCATCTTCACAAGCATTCTTATAGAAACAACATCTATTAACTATCATCTATCCTCATCCTTGCTTCAACAAATTGTCTATTGCTAAAATTCTTCTTGTTCATGCCAATTCAAAAAAAGACATGAACTTTAAGAATTAAACCCACTTTCTTCCAACAAATAGTTTCTTTACCTACTTGACCTATAGATAAATTATCATAAGTCTCTACCACTTTGTAAGAATGTTTATTCTTCCATAATAACCAATCCTTACTATCCTAAGATTTCATCCCCTCCAGGAGTAAGTTAATTTACATTGGTAGGTTATTCCATTCCATTTAAAGTCTAGAAGTATCTTCATCTACTGCATTAACTGAATGAAAAGAAACAAATCTAATTCATCTATTTTCAATCATTGTCTAGCAGGTCACCACATGATGTAAAAAATCTGTGTAGAAATTTCACCAAGGCATCCTTTCAAATATTTGATATAATTTATCAAGAAATTGTTGCCTTAAAACAACGGGAGTAGTTATTTAGAATTTCATTCATATCCTACAAATTTTCCCCCTGAATTTTTTTACTTGACAGCCTGAAATTCAATTTTTCATTTTCCAGTTTCAGTCCTATTCAATGTTTTTTCACAATATAGAATGTTAGCATTCTGTTTTCTTTGTCAGATAGATTATTATTATTTTGTAGACTATTTTAAGGGCATTTCTCCTTCATTTTTGTAAATCTTGGCATCTTGTAATATACTTCCATATAAACATTTCTGTAAACACTGAAGAACAAGAGCATCCAGCTTTGGTGAGCCAGGAAAAATCAATTTTCAGTTGGTAGATAAAGGTACCCATTTCATGTTTGACCTCAAATACAAAACAACACAAGAACTAACTATAAGAGCTATCATGNTTCTGATTCATCTAATGATTTATATTGTTAATTATGTTTGACTGGTAAACTTCCTAATCATCATTCTTGTCATCATCATCATGATCTTAGCCTTATCTCAAACTACTAATAGAGAACTCATCCATGGGATTTGGCACAGTTTTATAGCTGGTTGCTCATCAGATGCTAACCCTCTCCCCTTTCATACCTGTACATTAACGGCATGTGTTCTGATATAAAAACACTTGCTATACTTTGACATGATTTTCTATTTCAATATTTATATTGTTTGTTTATATACACACCACAGATATTCCTATTTATCTAATGATTTACATTGTTAATTATGTTTGACTGGTAAACTCCCAAATCATTATTATTGTCATCATCANCTGTGCCAAATCCCATGGATGAGTTCTCTATTAGTAGTTTGAGATAAGGCTAAGATCATGATGATGATGACAAGAATGATGATTAGGAAGTTTACCAGTCAAACATAATTAACAATATAAATCATTAGATGAATCAGAATATCTGCGTTTTGTATATAAACAAACAATATAGATACTGAAATAGAAAATCATGTCAATGTATAGCGAGTGCTTTCACATCAGAACACATCCCCTTTGTACAGCTTTGCAAGTTAACAGTATGTGACACCTTTGGTTATGTGATAAATCAGGCAAGTTTTAAAGTAATAATAGATAAAAATGTGAGCCATGCAAGTCCAATAATAACAATTCTAAGAAAAAAATGAAGTTGCAGACTCTGCTGTTATATACTACAATACACCAAGCTAAAATGGTGCAAATCGAATTAGTAATTGATCATAAACACCACAGGCGTTCATATCTCATATATTGGGAAAAAAACTTTTATACAGATGATTTCATTATAACTGGGATCTACTGACCTTTGGTCACTGTAGATAAAAAAAGAAAAAATGTCCGTGACAGAACAAGTTTGCTCGTTTTTCAAATTTTTAGAGCTCTTGATTTAATAAGAAATTGAAGCTTCAAACCAGGTGCATGCCCCTCTGAAATCACACACAACAAGTTGTTGTGATTCAAAAAATCTTAACTGCAATTCAAAACAATGTCATGCATACATGAAACATATGGATGGGAATGGAATTTGTTAAGGCACATGTTATACCATGGTTGATTGGTATTGTAATTTCTGATGGGAAGACAAGTTTAACACTTGCAACTGCATGTTGAATTAGTTGATTGGACAAATCACTCATGCTAATTGAATTTTGGACTCAGTGACATTGATCAAATTTTCCATAAAAATTAATTCTTCCATGATCCTACTGACTGTGCATAAGTTTAAGTATTTCTTGTTAAGACTGTTCATGCAATGTGATGGAATAATTTCAACTGATCAATGAAAATTTCTTTTTGAAAATTTGACTGTTTATAAATGTTGTAATGCACAAAGTAAACTTTTTATAATTGGGATAACGTTTCAAGTCTCGTTATTAGGACAAAGTATCATCAATTAAACATTCCATTACGAACTGAGTTCAGTGATCAACATGAAGCACTAGAAAATCCAAATATCTTGGAGCTTTTTGGTCAACTGGATGTCATATTTTTAACTAACTATGATTTTGGTAAATTGATGGCCCCTAATTCAGCTAACCGCTGAAATAAGATACTTCCAAAATAATACTATTTCTTCTAGAAAATTCATTAAGCACTTGCTAAAAAAATTTCTGAGGGGTCATAGCATTCTAAATCTGCCTTAATCCTCAGTGAAATGTATAACATTCTACCACATATATCATAGACAAATTTCCCTAACTCTTGTTCTCTGGATCACGACTGCCCGTAAAGTTATTCCCCAAAGGTAGAAACGTGTCATGTAAACTCTCTTTCGAGACAACAGATAGTGCAAACCAAAAAGTTAGCAGTTTCTTACATCTATTGATAATTGACGTAAATTCATCTAGTGCAAGACGTAAATAATTTCAGTGAAAACGTGCATAATTTTGTATTCTTGCCAATTCGGTGGCACTATTTTCACGTTACAGCAAGAAAACACAAACAAACAAATAATTAAAATCTCGAGCTAGGTTTTTATGGAAGGAAAAAAAATGATAAACAAGCATGCAATCTCATATGATTTGTATATATTGATAGCAAAATGAAGTAAAAACTTACCTCGGCTGATTTAGGGACCTCATCGCATGCTATTTCGCACTTTATATCTCCCAGATTCGTGTGCAAGGTTACAGACTTCACGAACGCAACCGCATTAATTTACACATCCACGATAAAAATTATTTGAATAGAGGTTGTAATATGGAGTTCAATTGAAATACAAGTCCTTGAAACTTTGAAAAATAGGAATAATTCAAGCTTACCATTGTGGAACTCGGGACACGCTGTTTCTTTGAATGTCGAAAACAAGGTAAAATAATACTTCTCGCAAATTTGTAAGCGCGAAATTTTCCATGTAATGCTAATGAGCTTTAGAGATTGCTCCTCCGGTTGTGTTTCTTAAGGCAAGTTAAATGCGTCTCATTATGTATGACTTTTGTAGATAATGAGTTAAGGTCCAATTCATGAGGCGAATTTCTCTCAAAATTAGCAGAGATGCAAGGAATTTTAAAAGTGAAATTATTATAATTGGAAGTGGAAATAATTAAATTCTAGGGAAGACCTTTGAGCCAAAGATCTTGGGTAAGCGCTGACAAACTTCTATTACCGTAGATGATTTCAGATTTGCAACTCATGCAGCTTGCATAAAATATCCAATTATGGATGCAAGCATAAAATATCCAATTATGGATGCAAATGGAAGGATAGGGTCTAATTCTACGAGAGAGAGTGAATCTCAGGCCATTAAACCATCTCAGGCCATTAAACCATGCTTTACTTTGCTAGATGATTTGCTTAATGCAATCGTTCAAGATTTCTTGAAGCATTATGCTATTGGATTTTTTGCATAAAGGATGCAACCGGCATCAATTTTGAATGATTAGATGGATGAAAGCCGCTAGACTTGTTGAGGTATTCTTCTGAATGTTCTAATTTTGAATTTTAACTAAGGGCTTTTGTCTTTTTCAATTTGAAACTAAGGAACAAACACATAATGCACTTAAGAATACTCCATGGTTTGTGCACAATTCCTTTTTAGTATTGCACAAATGACAAGAAGACTTTGATCCTAGTAAAGCACAAAAAAGTATTCTACCGATTTGGATTGAGTCCCTCAATCTAGTGAAGGCAACTAAAAGGGCTTGTGTAGAACTATATTTAAGCAAAGAACTTCCATCCTCTATAAGTTAGCATACAAGGGAAAGATTTTGGAACAAAAAATTTCTCATCTTATCATTCCTAATTCATGTTTTTATTGTCATGACCCATCTCACAAGGTTTTTAACTATCCCAAACTAAAGGTAAATTAGTTTAAGACATTAAGATTGTAGAAGCTGCTTTACAAAATTTTGAAAAAGGGATTGCAAATGCTTCAAATGAAATATCAAAAAAGTAAATGAATCCTCAAAAAGATGGATGGATAGAGGTAAAGTGATCCTAGAAAAAAAGTAGAGAAGATACCACCTTCAAATTCTATTGTCGAAGAAACATTGCAAGTCTCTAAGAATGACATAGTGCTTTCAAGAGGTTCTTATACTCAGAGGGAAGAAAGTAGTACATCATACACAGTGATCCTAAAGTAGAAAAGCTTAAGAACTCTAGAGAACATTACTCGTTGAACTTGTAAGCCAATTGTTCTAATTTTGAGCAAGTTAATCCTTGAAGAATGAACTAAGTTAGGTGTTGCACCCTCATGAAGTTCATCTCTTGAAATGTTTGGGGATTGTCGAATCCCTAACAATAGGCAATTGTCCAATATCATTTTCAAAATTCTAATTTTTTGTGTCTTCAAGAGGTTAAAATAGATGGTTTTAATTTGACTTCAACAACTAATTTTTTTATGCCTAGGGGAAGATATTTTTTCACAAACTATAAAGTTGGAAGAGTGGTGTTCTTCATTGTATTGCTCAAAAATATTCTTCATGCATCATTGATTTTGGTTCTATTTTAGGTACTAAAGATGTTTGGGTTCGCTTAAATGTTTTTGGTGTGATTTTTGGCATTTGAAGTATATATGCATTATGTGATTCCTAAGAAAGAGCTTTGCATTGGTCTCAACTTAGCAATGGTCTTCTTGATGTTGCTTGGCTAATTTGTGATGATTTTAATGTTAGACAAAATAGGTAGGATACCTTTTACTTTTCAACATGATGAATGAAGAGTTTAGTCTTCCTTTAGGAATAGGTTTGCACTTTCAGATCCTAATGTTGGTGGGAATCATAGAGATCCAATCTATTTTACTTGGTCAAAATATAGATATAACTAGCTAAGAAATTTTCACAAATTAGATAAAGCTTATCTTTCTACTTCTCATGATTTATGCTTTGAGTCTCTATGTAGTTTATTTGTTTGAGCACATCCAAAATGCACTCTTTCAAATCATCTACCCATAAAGTTTTCAATTCAAAGAACATATCATTTGATTCTATCCTTTGAGATTTTAATTATCAATACTACTTTTTTATCTAATAAAAATTTCCAAAGGTCCTTTTGGCATGTTTGGAATTTGGTTTAAGACTAATAATTCTAATGGTTTTATTGAATGGTGGAAAAATGCTATTCTTTGCACTATGATATTTCTAAGACATTGGTAAATTCTTAGCTAAAAAGTTTTGATTTGTTACTTTTGAAACTAGGCAAAAAATTCATCAATTGATAGAATATTTGTCTCATACCCCTCATGAAGAAAGTGTTTAGCAATAGCTTGTGAACCTTCAATAGCAAAACAAAAAAAATTTGAAAATCACAAATTGCAAGGTGATTTACGTAAGCATTGGTTATCTTGGTTGAAAACAGAGGATAGAGATTCAAAAGAATTCTTCAAGTGTTTAAAAGGTCCTAAAATGAGTTATAAAATTGATAAATTCCTATTAATGATAAGATTCTCTCTACTTCTAGAGATATTTTAGATGCTTTCTTTACCCATTATTCAAATGTGTTTACTTCACAAGGTATTGATAAGGGGCTCTAGATTTTGTACAGTTGTGACTCCCACTTATTCTTACTCTATTTTGGGAGAGGATGGCATGTTAACTATGTAGGATTTAAAAGATGTTATTTTTTCTATGGCTAATGACAAATCTCCTAATCCTTAGGATCTACCTTATGAGTTTTATAAAGAATTTTTGGATAATATTGTTGATTTTTTCAACATGTATTGAGAAGCACTATTTAAAGGTTCTCTTGGTCAAGTGATTAATCAAGGTTTGATAAAACTCATTTCGAAGTCAGGTAACAAATTTGATATTACTAATTAGCGACCTATCACTTTGTTAATATTAGCTATAAGATTATTGCTAATGCTTTAGTTTTAAAAGTCTGAAGGAATTTGTCTCTATTCGTTAAAGAAAAACAAACTGGTTTTGTTCCAAGTAGATTTATTTTGGATAATGTTTTTACAGCTACAAAGGCAATGAATTTGGCCATGGATACTAATCAAGATATTGTTCTTCTAAAATTAGATTATGCTAAACCTTATGATAGGATAGAGTGACCTTTTATTTTGAATATGTTACAGAATTTAGGCTTAGGTTCTTCTTTTATCTCTCATATTAGAATGTTAATTTTTTTCTGCTAGTGCAAAAATATGCATTAACAAGAGTTATTCTTCTATTATTATTCTTCAAATATGAACTAGACAAGGTTGTCCACTTGCTTCTTATCTTTTTATTCTTGCTATTAAAGATTTTGGTTATATTTTATATCATTATCTTTTTCAAGACAATATCAAAGTTTTATATCTTTTGACTATTCGATGTCAAATTATTCACTTTGTAGATGACAACTTTCTTCTTCTACAAGCAACTAAAGATAATTTAAACACTATCCTTTATTGTATCCAAGTTTATTATAAAGCCTCTTGTTTTGCTATTAACTAAAACAAAACTCATGCTATGAGATCCAAGCTTGGCAATATTTCTTTGGAGCTTTCTAATTTTCCTTAGAGCTAGGTTCAACCTTCTGAGTTTATAACTCTCTTGAGCATTCCTTTTTGGCCCTTAGCTTCTTCTCGTCTTTTATAGAAGAAAGTTCTTCATAAAGTTTTTCAAAAAAATTAGTAAGTGGAGTGGAAAACTATTTAATAGTCTACTCATGTTTATTAATCTTACTTTATGGCTCCTTCTAAAAGATCATAGGAGCAATTAGAGTAGCTTATTAGATTCCTTTTCTTGGGTGGAAATAATCATTCTTTCCACTACTTTCCTCAAGTTAATTGGAAATTTTGTACTTTTGACAAAAACGTTGGTGATTTAGATTTTCCTTCAGCGTATCATCAAGGTATATTGCTTGCTACCAAATGGATTTTAAGAGCTTTGCAAGCTTATGAAAGTTGAAAACTACTTATTAGACACTGAATTAAATCCGGTTGTCTAGCTATGTCAAAATTTTGGTCTAACACTCAATGGAAAATTTAGGTTATTACTTCTACTAAAATTTAAATTAGAGGACTTGTTATGCTTCAATGCATTTAGTTGGCTTGGCACCAAATTAGTTCTTATTTGCAATGGCACCCTTTCCAACATTCATGGGATTCCATTAAATGGATGTCTATTTAGTGGGCTCCATGTTGTGGAAATATTGGTATTTTAGCTACTTATGATTCTTACTTGAAGAGAATTAAATTCAATCATAAAGTTATTCTTTGTATTGTAGATTTTTTCTCTAATACAACCCCTCTTGTGCCATTAGAATGGGAAGAATTTCAAGCTAAATTCAATTTAAATAAAACAAATAAGGTCTCTTTTCAAACTCTTTATAATAGGTGTTTGGTAGTTTTATTGAGATTTTCTTTTTTAACTCTCATCTTTTTTTTGAGATAAGTGGGTTTAGCTTAATGGTGTTAAGATGGCTCATTTTTTTCTTACAAAAGGCTAGCAATGGTTTAATAGAAAGAAAGCTCCTATTGAAACCCTTAATTTTAGATGGAACACTCAAGATCTTGAGAAAGATTAAATACAAAGGTTTCAAAACTCATGGAAACTTGGGGTTGAGCCGAAAGTGCAGTTTTTTACTTGGTCTTTATTATATAGAGGCCTTCCTATTGGGTGTCGATTACAACTTCTTAGTTTTGATAATCCAATTTATCTAGTTTGTTCTTATGAAGATTCTATTGAACATGTTTGTGTTTATTGCTATTTTGCTCAACAAGTTTGGCAATTCTATTTTTTAGTTCTTGGATTTAAAAAATTTTAGAATTCTTCTGCTTATGCCATCTGTGTAGAAATAATAAATATTGGCACTTTTGGTCTGTTTTGGAATATGCTTTGGTTTGATGCCCCTTGTTGCATTTGGAAGCACAAATGTGATGTGATCTACAAGAGATGTTATCTAAAGCAAAGCTTTAATTTTGAGATAAAGTTAAATCTTTATATGAATTTTTTATATCAAGTTCAGAGTAAGAAAAGGAAGTATCCTAGGGATATTAATTCTTTTTTCTTTCTTCTTCCTTATGTACATGAAAGGATGCTTCTTATGTTATTCCTTAATTTATTTTAGATGATGTCTGATTTTGTATCATTTATGATATAGATGCCTTTTGGTTTATTTTGATTCAACAAAAAATCTCTTATTGGAAGAAAAAACTCAATCAGGCACTTCTAAGAAAGGGCATGACTTGATCATTTTCCTAGCCTAGAGAGGAGGCTTTTCTCTCTCTTAGTCCTATTTTTTATGCTTTGAAGCTATGATGTAATGCATCTTGTATCTAGGTTTTTGATCATGAACTATTATTTTACTACTAATAAAGTCAATTTTTGTTGTGATGTGATATCATATGTACGATATCATAGTAATGATGTCATAGATATGATGTCATGGTGCATGCTATGTCATCGTTGATGCAATATTTTAGGATGCATGTAGTCCTATAAATACCAGCACTTGGGCCCACAAACTAGAGCTTCTTGTTCCATCCTAAGCCAGATTCTTGCAATTTGTTTTCACAGCCTTAGCGATAGAGTGAATGCTCATAGTGTGATGTTTGGTTGTTGTTTGGTATCTTTATTTGAGTGAATTATACTTGGACGCAGTTTTACGTCAATAGAAATCAAGATTACTTTCCATCATTGCAACAATCCCTTAATTTCCTTTGTTTACTCAGCATAATATTTATTGTTTTTAGTTAATCATTTACATTTCAAGTACTTTATTTTACATATTATTTGTAAGTAGTATGGACACCATTGTAAGTGTAGTTATTTGGTAACCTAGTAGTGGCATTGCTTGATTTGCTCAATAGTAATACCACTTGGTAATCCCAGTGATGACTACATGAGTCCAAGGTATGTATGGTAGACCAAGACCAAATATCCATTGCAATAAGCTAAGTTAGATTTATGCATTCCTAGTTAAGTAGACTTAGAATTTTATCCTCAACTATGTTTACTTTAGGAGCACTTAAGAGCCTCTCAACATTAGTTAATCATACACCTCACTAAGAGCTAAACCATACACTTGAACTTCATTAGCTCAAAGTGGGAAGACAACAATCTCGAACTTAACATCCATTATGAGCATAATAACATTGTTCATCCATAGATTATGATCTAGTCATGCGTTGGCACTCATGACTTGTATGGTAGAGTGTTGGGGTATTCAACTGCTCATCAATTACTCTAGATGTATTGTTGCTATTTATTAATAATTTTTTTTATTTTTGAGGGTCTACCATAACAACCTTGCCTTACCCATGCCCCCCTCCCCAAAATAAATAAACAAATAATTGGAAGTGTTTTCTATATGTTATCAAGGATTCACCATTTTGAGTGCTTGTAAGATGCTTATTTCTCAAGTTGTAATTTTTGGGTTCAAGCCTTGGCGTAACCATTTGAAAAAAGTTAGGTTTTTTCTCATCCACTACCCTCCAAGAATACCACCTTGGTGAGATGAGCATTGATCCTTCCTTTTTCATTACATTATAAATAGGCAAAGATATTTATCTTAATTATGTTAATTTTGAAAAATAATGCTTTGATTTTAAGGATTTGTATCTTCCCATCATTGGTGATCATTGGGGTTTGAACTCAAAACCTTTATTTTAATAATATTTAGCCTAGGATATATAGTTGAGCTAAAATTTTATAACCCATGATTATGCAGTAGAATTGAACCTATAAATTAGAGCTATCAAATTAAGAGTCTTAGTACTATGCTAACACCTCATTGTTATAATTAGTGCAATACTCAGTTGATGAATCATCAGTTGGCTGAGATATCATAGATGTTATGTCATAGATGCTACATTGCATCTATGTTGTAGCATCCTTGTTGGTGCATCTTAGTTGGATACTACGTCATAGATGCTATGTCACATGGGTTTTATGAAAAAGTCAATTTTTTGTCCACTACGATATCACATATCAGATATTAGAGCACAAGCTATGACATCAAATATCCAATATTATAGGATGCATGCCTACCTATAAATATAGCATTTGGAGACATGCTCTAAAGAATTTTTGATTCCATCCTTAGGTAGACACTTTTAGTTTGTTTTTGTAGCTTTAGCGGTAGAGTGAATGCCCATAGTATGGTGTTGAGTAGTTGTATAGAATCTTTATTCAAGTGAAGTGTACTTGGACATATTTCATGTCCAAAAATAAAAATCAAGATTACTTTTCATCATTGCAGCTAGTATAGTTTTTACTATTTTCTTAGTTTAATCATTTACATTTCCAAGTATTTTATTTTACTTGTTCACTAGTAAAGCAAAATGAGTATGACTGGTTTTGAGCATTTAAGTGTAATCATTTGGTATCCCTAGTAGTATTATTGCTTTGTTCACCCAATAGCATAACACTTGGTAATCCCAATAATGGTTACATGAGCCCAATATGTGTACAGTAAGCCAAGACCAAGTTCTCATCACTATAAGATAGAGTAGATTTACATTACCACCATTACTTATATTTATATTGTTATTCTTAACTTTCATCATGTTCACAGCTAGGAGAATTAAAGGCCAAACAACATCAATTATCATATGCCTCACTTTGGACTAAACCATATGTGACAAAGCTACCACTAGTCCAAGTGGGAAGACAACATCTTGTAATCAATGCTTAACAATCTAGATGCCACAATTAGTTTCATCTGTGAAATTCGACTGAATCATGCATGAATGCTTGTGATTCATATGGTTGGATGTAGGGGATACCTGCTGCTCATCATTGGCATCATTGTCAAGGATGGTGCTAGTTATTTAGATTAGTTATATTTTACATTATCACTATAAAGGTATTAACAATTTATCTCTTATAACTATTAATATTTTAAGTCACACACATGTTATCACGCAAAATCATGTCTTCTTCACATAGGGCCAATAATGCATCATATGATGAAAACACTAGTAGGAGAAATGATAGGTTCTATACTAAGGAAAATTGGAGTAAACAACCACAAGTAGGGGTTTCGTATGCTTATTTAGATCCTTAGTACACTCAAAGACTACATTTAACTAATGCAAATAATCCTAGAGGAGATGGAGTAAGTCCTATAACAAGGAGGGCCTCGAGGCCTAGGACTTTCTCCAAACCTAAAAGAGAGAAATCAAGGGACTATGGGGGAAGATACAGTAGCCATGGTAATTCTCCCAGTTCCCCATCTTACTCTTCCTCTTCAATGTCTAGTTTTGACAAGGATGAATGTAGGTATAGAAATAAAGATACACTAAGGGGTAAACATGAAGATAGAAATAGGAATAGATAAGATCATCAAAGTCAGCATAGATGAGATCATCATAATCAAACAAATAGCAATAGAAATCATCACCATGACATGTCTGATGATGATGAACCCTTGTTGGCTTAGGAGCATGATGTAGATAATGAAGGTAATAAGGATACCCCATGGGCATCAAAGGGGAAGTTGCATCAAAAGGCTTGATGTGAATAACATCCCTAAATTTGCAAAAGGCTATAACTCAGATCCACAACATCACTTATAAGCCTTCCATGATGCTTGTGCCTTGCAAAACATTAAGAGTGAGTTTCAAAAGCTTAAGCTCTTTTCTAGGACACTAGTTAACAAAGATGAAAGTTGGTATAGATCATTGGAACCAAATTCAATCCATTGATGGTTCACAATGCTAGAACTCTTCAATGAGAAATACCAAACCTATGCTAGAATGCCCAACTTGAGAAAACAAATGCAAGGATGGAGGCAAAAAAAAAATGAATCCTTGGATGTGGCCTTGGATAGATACTATTTTCTACTATAGATTTCCAGGCCATGATTTTTCTCAAAAAGAGTAGCTTTTCCATATCATAGATGGGCTTCATAACTAAACGAGAGGGACCCTTGGGATTTATGCTTAAGGTCGATTATCCAAATGGAAATCCAATCAGATACAAAGGCTAGTTGAGCAAGTAACAAAAGAAGAAGGAAAGCTATTTAAATGAGAGAATGTAGAGGAATATAACTAGGATCCAACTCTTCAAAAGAAAAGGATCCATATCTATGATGAGGAAAAAGAGGTAGGTCTTGATGAGGTGATACCACAACAAACCTTGCCAATACACAAGTCTATCGCTAATCTTGAAGCAAGGATAGATAAGATGTGGAAGTTGATAAATGAAAAAGTTACGACATACGTGAAAACCATAGAGGAGATAGTAATGCAAAAAAAATTTGAGTGATCAAAATAAGAAGAGAAAAAAGAATAAAGAAAAAGGTAGGGACACTTATCGGCAAAAAGGAAAAATAGTTGTAGTAGAAGAGGCTATAGACTCAACCAGAGAAGAGGATGATGAATGTGACATCTGCTAATATGACCATCCAAAGGGCCATTACCTAGTTATGTTACATCTACAAGATTTTGGAGCTTTTTCTTTGAATCCTAAGTTCGTACAAAAGAAAATGCCTATGAAATTACCTTACTCAGAAGGTAATTATAGATAGTCCTACAACCAACCATACTATTCTAGTGGGATTTCTTATCAACCTTAACACTACTATCAAATCGCAGTGGCAAAATCCATAGTTGTGGGGGATGTCATCAACAAACTAGCAATACCCTTATTGCCAGTTGGACATATATGAATACTATGTTCAAAAACCTATGTCTCCAAATGGTTCTACTTCATTTACCTCGAATTAATACTATCACTCTCCTGAATATCATCAACCCGCAACATCTCCTATGGGATCACCATCTCAAATCTCTTATCCTTTGTGACATCCTCAATATTCTCATACTTCCCTTCACCATATGTCACCACCAACAACATAGGAAGGATTGACACCACAACATTAATAGAAGAATGTCACTTGTGTTGTAAACATACACATAAATGATAATGCTTATAGATCTCAACCATAGTCTTGAAAACATCCTTTCTTTAGGATAGTTTCCACACATGAAAACAACTGAGAACTTTTAATTGTCCAAAACATGCATAGAACAATTTGAACCACTTATTAATTCCCATTTTAAGAAAATGACCCCAACTAAGAACTTACAAATGGAAATACTAAACCATAATCATACACCAATAGAAAGAGGAACTAAGGACTTAGATGATAAAAATTCAATTACTATCACAATTAAATGGGATGATAATAGAAAAACTAAATCACTAAGGATGGTAAGTATGAAACTTCAAGTGTATGATTTAGGGGAACTAGGGTGCATTTTTTGAACACTTGCCCATGAGTTTAGTCATGGGGGAGATGCCTTATATTGATTTAGAAATTAATAAGTATTTTTCAATTTTTTGTCTTACAATTCTTTTTAATTTCTAATCTCTTGATATACATTTTCACATTTCTTAATGCATTTTCCCATTATTTTATACTTTTTAATTTCTTAATAATTTCTTAATTCTTTAACATTTTTCTATTCTTTGATGATTTTTCATTCTTTTAACATTTTTCATTCTTTTCATCTTTTTCCATTCTTACTATCTTTTTCATCTTTTGAGTACTTTATCTTCATTTTCTTTATACATATTTCTGATTATTAATAAAACACATCAAGAATAAGGCAAGATTTAGTCTAATAATGTGAAGATTTCTCTATGTTATTAAGCCATAAGGGATTGATTATTTACAATGAGACCACCACATCCATCCATCCATTCCAATAATAAGAGGTTCTTACCATGGCCATAATGATACTCTTTTCATAATAAAACTAAGAATAAACCTATGATCATTATGCCTAGATAGAAGAGTGAAGAACCAAGTGAGAATGTAAAGGGTGTAATGTCAAGGGGATTTGTGGATTCTCTTGGATTATTGTTGTGAGTTCTATCCTGTTGCTAAAGAAGTATTATATCCTTGTAGATCTAAAAAAAATTAGGAGCAAGAGTACAGTAAGTGTTTCCTTATCATGTCACTCAAAATACATGTCACCCATGCTTGAAGGTAGTCCTATGGTAAGGTTACAATCAAAAATAAAATCCATGCACAAGAATAATTTTTCAGGGGTTCCACTAGAAAGACATGTTATCCATGCTTGAACGTAGGTAGCTTCTCAGGAATCTAAATAATAATAATAATAAGTGCAATGAATAAAATCCTCCCTTGGACAATATTCCAAGTGGCAATGCTCCTTGCAACAGTGGTAGTCTTATGGTTGTAACTCTCAAAGATAAAATAATGTAATGTCACTAGAATGTGGTTTGAACTTAGTTTGAATCTTGGACAGAAAAGCTAATGATTACCTTAACCATCAATAACACACAAGGATTCATTATGCCTATGGTAAGATACCTCACATTCCAATTTCAGTAATCCTTTCTCCAGTCCATCTCACCTCACTATATATTTAATCATAACTTGTGGTTTTGTATAATATAGTGTTATTTTCGAAATTTGGTGATACTAACATGTGTGTTTTCCTAGACAAGTATGTTTTACATTCAACTCCTTGAGTGCCTAAGGACACTTTTAGGTGTGGTTATACAAGAGCACTAAGGGTTAAAGCCTGCTTTGGGGAGGACCCACTTGCATAACTCTTGTATTTCACACTTGCCAAGCAATTCCACATCATCTTGTTCCTTCCAAAACATTTACTCAACTTTCCATATCATCTAATAATCTGTCTGTACATCAAAAATTCATTATCCATTTCTTATCCATACGATAAACTTTTGTTGCCCAAGATTCCTTCTTCATGAACTTTGAACGCTAAATTTTCAAAAATTGTGCGTCATTAATGGCCCAAGACTTTCTAGACTAGATTCACATATGCGAGACATTCCATTTGATTCATTTTTTTCCTTGAAGAATCAATGAAAAATTTGAAATTTTTAATTATAACGTCATAGTTACGATGTTGTAGACACCTACAATGTCATATCTACAATGTTGCACATATAAAAATAGTATATATATGCACGAGAGTTAATGAAATTTTTCACTTCATCATTTTGCAACAAGAGATTTTTTGTAGTTTTTTTCAAAACTCTTTCACACTAGCTTCCAAAGGCAATAACTTTGCCCTTGTAGCTCCAATTTCAAAAATTATTAAATCTTGTTGATCTCAGAGTGCTCAACTTAGTCGTGGAGGGGTGCATTGCATGATGTAAGTGATTTGAAAATTTGAGCCAAAAATTCCTAACACCCAAAAGATATTATAAAGGGTAAGTACAAAGAAATAATAAGAATCTTAAAATTAATTAATCAAACGAAGGCCACAAAGATTTAGATAATACTCCTAATAGACCATATCAACTATTTTAGGCCATAATAGGCAAGGAAAATGATAGAAGCTCATAAGTAACTAAAAGATATAGCACCTAAGGGGTTCCATTTTTGCAAATTTTTGTAACTCTACAATCATAATATGATAGAAACTTAATCTAACCAAGGGTATGAGCAAGGTAGAAAAGTACTAAGAATTAATAGGAACATGCTAATAATTTCAAACCCTTGTTGATTGTAGATGGCCCCAAAGAGACCACTAGAAGGAGGACCTTCACAACGCTGAAGCTGTAAAGATGCAACTCCAAGCATCTCCATTATGGCCCACACTAACCAATAATAGTAAATTGAACTTAGGAGAAACATACCAATTTTTGACGAAATAAAGAAGCCAATGCAATAATTCAAATCGAAGGAGTCTCTATGCCATACTCAGTAGAGGGAGCAAATAGAAATGAAGACAATGATAGAAGAGGAAAAACTTTAGACACTCCTAAAAAGATATCAATTCTAGAAGCTCAAAAAAAAAGGAAGAAGTCAATGGAAGAGCCACCACCACATGAAATATGAACTACATTGAGCTACCTTAAATTTTGTTTTTGTTTTATCATGTAACTATGTCAATTTTTTGTACACATCACTACGACACTCAAAGTTGATCGGTAGTTAGAGTTAGTCAATGATCTTGTACTTTCCAATTTTGTAAAGAAAGCTTAGTCCTATCCTATTAACTTGAGGATGAGTTTTTAGTGAATTGTTGGGGTAGGATGAATCATCAATTGGTTGAGATATGTTGTAGGTGCTACATCACATCTATGTTATAACATCCCTATTGGTGCATCTCAATTGGTTGCTATGTTGTAGATGCTACATCATATGGGTTTTATGAAAAAGTTACTTTTTTGTCCACTACAATATTGCATATTTGATATCATAGCTGTGATATCGCATATCTGATATTAGAGTACAAGCTACAATATTAAATATCCAATATCATAGGATGCATCCCTTCTTATAAATATAACGCTTAGGGGCATGATTCAAAAAACTTTTCATTCCATCCTTAGGTAGACTCTTTTAGTTTGTTTTCATAGCTTTAGCCATAGAATGAATGCATGTAGTATGGTGTTGAGCAATTGTACAAAATATTTATTTAAGTGAAGTGTACTTAGGTATATTTCGTGTCTAGAAATAAAGATTAAGATTGCTTTTCATTATTGCAACATTCACTTAGTTTTATTATTTTACTTAGCATAATGATAAAACAATTTTTTCTTGATCATGATATCGGGTATCCGATATTGGAGTTGAGATATCATAGCCTCAATATTGAGAAACAAGCTACAATGTTGTGTATCTGATATAGTGGACGTGTGCAGGCCTATACATACAACACTTAGGCACACCATCCACACACAATTTTATTTCACACTTAGTGAAATTCCATCAATTTTTTTCTTAATTTTAGCACTTAGCACTTAGGAGTGTATACCCACAATGTGATGTTTAGTAATTGAATGGAGTCATTTTAGAGTGGAATGTGCTTGGACATGCTTCATGCACAAAAATAAAGATTGAAATTACTTTACATCATTGTAGCATCACTTAGTCTTTATTTCTTACACCTAGAATAATTTTACTATTTTCACTTAGCTCAATGTTTACTATTTTCATTAGTTACTGATTTACTTTCTATGCACTTTATTATTCCTGTTATTAAGTGAAATGAGTACAACTAATCTCGAACACTAAGTGTAACTGCTTGGTAACCCAGTAGTACTATTACTTAGTATGCCCAGTAATGTGGTATTTGGTAATCCTAGTAGTAGTTACATGAAGTCCAAGGTGTGAATGGAAGGTCAGGACCAGTTGCTCATTGCGTAGGCTAGATTAGATTTGTTTACTTTTACTTAGAATTAAAAACCTATACTCTTACCTTATGTTCTAGGTGAATTATGGCCAATAGAATATCATTATCATATGCCTCACTATAAGTTAAACCATACACATCAATTTTACTAACTCATGTGGGAAGACAATGATTACGAACTCTAACCAGTTACTATCATAATTACATTACCTTGTCCATGGAATTTGACCAAGTTGAATGTGAACACTCGTAACTCTTATGGTTAGGTGTTAGACTACTCCACCGCTCATCACATAATTTTTACTATTTTCTTAGTTTAATCATTTNTAGGATTGTTATTCTTAACTTTCATCATGTTCACAACTAGGAGTATTAAAGGCCAAACAACATCAATTATCATATGCCTTACTTTGGACTAAACCATATGTGACAAAGCTACCACTAGTCCAAGTGCTAAGATAGCATCTTGCGATCATTGCTTAACAATCTAAATGCCACAACTTGTTCCATCCATGAAATTCAACCAGATCATGCGTGAACACTTGTGATTTATATGGTTGGGCGTACAGGGTATCTACTGCTCATCACCAGTGTACATTCACACCATGTAAATATATGAAATATAGGTATTTATTTTTAATGGAAAGAAACTTATGACATTTTTTTAAGACATGGATGTTTTAGGTCATGTTTGGTTGGGTGTGTCTCTTAATGGTGCATTAAGATATTTTACTTCTTATGTACATCAAGAGATTTTACTTATTGTATTTGAAAATTTAGTTTGGTTTGTGTTGCTTTATCTGATGAGTCCTCAGATTCTCCTTGGATCCATTAGATATGCCCATTTTAGTTGGTTTTTGAATTCTTTATAGATTTCATGTTTCGAATTATCATTTATTTTGATTCATGAATATGTAGACTCAACATCCACATAGATTCTAGCATTAATGAATGCAACCAACCACATATGTCCCCGATTGTCATACACTCACATGTATAAGTGTTAATTTTCACTTTAAATACTTAGTAAAGTATATCTCACTTAGAGGAAGGGAGGTTTGGAATCAAAACAATTTGCTAGGGGTGAGGGGTGTTGAACCCTCAAGATATATAGCCAATACAATACTTTCAAAAAATTATAGAAGAAAATATTAATACCTCAATTGTGGGGGATGTTGGTACCTAAAATCAATGAAAGATTGCTACACCCTAATATTTATAGAAGTTTATAACTCAATACTACTTAGTAGAATCAAGCATTTGACGTGGGGTTACTAGGCCATGACCTGTACCCCTAGGCTAACACCTCATTGTTATGATACCTATAGTGTGAATTTAATTGACAACCTCTTACCAACAAATCCTTATTAGAAAATTAGGTAACCCCCATTGATAAGCAGTGGAGTAGTCCAACATCCAACCATATGAGTTACAAGTGTTCACATGCATCCTAGTTGAATTCCATGGACAAATCAATGTAATTATGCTAGTAATTGGTTAGAGTTCATGATCGTTGTCTTCCTATGTGAGTTAGTAAAATCGATGCATATGGCTTAACTCATAGTGAGGCATATGATAATGATGTTTTGTTGGCCATAATTCACCTAGAAAACATAAGGTAAGATTAAAGGTTTCTAATTCTAGGTAACTAGTAAACAAATCTAATCTAGCCTATGTGATGAGTATTCATTTTGACCTTTTGTTCACACCTTGGACTTCATGTAACTACTACTGGGATTATCAAGTACCACACTACTGGGTGTACCAAGTGATAGTACTATTGGATTACTAAGTAGTTACACTTAAGTGTTTGAGATTAGTCATTTCATTCTACTTAACAACAGGGATAGTAAAGTGCATAGAAAGTAAATAAGTAACTAATGAAAGTAGTAAACATTAATCTAAGTGAAAATAGTAAAATTATTCTAATTATAAGCAATAAAGACTAAGTAATGCTGCAATGATGTAGAATAATCTTGATCTTTATTCTCATGCATGAAATGTGTCCAAGTACATTCCACTCAAGTAAAGACTCCTTTCAATTACTAAACATCACACTGCGAGCATACACTTCTAAGTGCTAAGTGCTAAAATTAAGAAAAAAAACTCATAGAATTTCACTAAGTGTGAAATGAAACTATGTATAAATAATGTGTCTAAGTGTTGTATTTATAGGCCCACATATGTCTGCGATATTGAATACGCGACATCGTAGCTTGTGCCTTGATATTAAGGATTCGACATAATGGCTTTGATATCAAATACCCAATATCATTGCTAAGAAAAATTTGATTTATCATACCCCCATGACTAACTGAAAACTTGTCCTCAAATTAAAACAAAATAAGGATAGAGTTCCTTACAAAATTGGGAGGTAGATCCATATGACACTGGCTCTTATATACATGACTCTCTAATGTCCTAGTGGAGTTTACAAAAATGACATGACTCATGACATAACAAATTTATAAAAGGAACAAAATTTTTTGGAGCTAGATGTAGCCTTATGTTGTTCCAGATGACAGTGTCTCTTCCATTGGTTGCTTCCCATTATCATCAAGCTTCTAAAATCTGTACCAGTTTAGGAGCATCTGAAGTTTTTCTTCTTTCGTTTTGGGATCACGAAATATCCATGCTAATAAACCAATGTTTGATGGAGTCTCATGTCCCATGGACATGGAAATTGTGAAAACATCTAATTTTCTTTGACATACCAGGTTGTAAACTACCTCATTTCCTCTTTGAATGCTCTCGCCTTTTCACTGAATTCATTGTAGTTTGATAATCTTCTAACTAGGTTTGCTACTACATCTTTTTGCCCATGGTAGCTAGCCTTTATTACTTCCAATTTAGAGTTTTCCACTTGAAGTTTCTGTAGGGCATCTTTACAGTCTATAAACTCTTTCTCATATAATGCATAGGTGGTTGCTACTTGTTGTTCTAATTCATTTTTGGGCCTGACTGCTATTAACATGGCTAAGTTAGCATAACAAAAGTTGGCTAACCCCATGTACTCTTTTAGGTCCTCAATTTGTAGGTCATTGTTCTTTACTTCTGCCTAGTGAACAAGGGCATAACTATCCAGAATGAGTTTCTAGTCAGGATTCTATGCTAATATGGGTTGATTTTGGCCTTTGGCATTTGGATTTCTTTCTTGTTTATCTATTTGTACATGCCCACTTAGTCATAGAAGTGTTCCTTGAGCCTCTCATGTTTCTTTGTCTTGTTTTGCCATGTGCCAATTTCAATAGTTGGTTTTTATCTAATGATGCATACCTCCTCCATAGAGAGGGTTCTATTTTCTCTCACAAGGTAGCTCATGTCATGGTTGATCCTTACCAGTTTTTACCTTAACTAGTGGATACTCTTTTCTAAGATGTTTTTCTACTTTTCCACTGTGATCAACCTCATGTTATCAATAGCAAGTTGTTTATTCTCCTCTTATACTACGGTAAGTATCTTCACATGTGCATACGTCTGTGCTTCAGCTATAGAGGCATTCCATATCGCTTTCTCCTTCTCATCTACCAATTGTTTATTCTGCTCAATTAATCTACTAATTTGCTCTATTCTGAATTTCTCGATCTAGTTAGGTGCAACAAATTATGTGGGATCTCTCCTTTTAGCTCTCAAGACTATGAGCTCTTCTTATAGTTTTAGAACTTTTGCTTTCGTATGCTTTGCCTTGGTCTCTACCATGACTAGTTTTCCTTTGATAGTCTTGTGTTCAGATTGTACTTCAGTGACATCACTGGGTATGTCGAATAGTGTTGGCATGACTTGCCTAGTCTTAACAGTTTCATACCTTACTCATACTCTTAGTTTCATTCAGTCCTAAGTTACTAAGATTGCAAAGTTAGAAAAATTTTCAAAAAGTTATCCCATAGGTGTTAATCTCTTGATAACCCTTCATAATTGCTCATTTTGTCCCCATGTATGATGGTTATTAGTCCTTAAATCATTAATTGAATGTTTTGGCTTTAGTATGTTTGATTATTATTTAAAAATTCTAACTATTTCTTGATACTTATTGATGAGTGCGATTAATCTAATAATTAGAGTGGTTCTTATTAGAGCGGTTACTCTAATTATTAGAGTGGTTATTATTAGAGCAGTTACTCTAATTATTAGAGTGGTTATTATTAAAGGACCAACTCTAATTATTAGAGTGGTTATTATTAGAGTAGTTATTCTTAGTTACTCCTAGGCCTATAAATATAGTGCCCAAGTGCACAATAGGGGGTAATTCAGAAGAAGGAGTTAAGAGTAATTCAGAAAAAGGAGTCTTGTAGCAGTCAAGTAGTGAAACTCTTGTAGAGTATTTTCTAGTGCTCGTAGTAAGATGTCAAAGTGTGGATGGATCTTTATTCTAGCATTGTGTACCTGAGCACACCTTGTGTACAGCAATAAAGACAAGCTCTTCGATTCATCCTTGCAGCACTTGAGATTTTTTTTTCTTACTCACTTCCTTTATTTTATTTTCTTATGCATTTGTTTTATTTTATTTTATTTTATACACTTTACATTTCTATTATTAGCATAGCAATTCATTTTGATCAATTAAGAAAATCATTAAATTACACAGTACGATCACTTCAAGCATGCGTGTAAAACTTGGTAACCCAGTAACAATTAGCGTTTGGTAATTCCAATAGTGTTGCACTAGTTCAGGATGTGTACGGCAAGTGAGAATAGATACTAGTGTTAGGATTAGTTAAAGCCTAGTTAATTAGTAGTTTAAGTTAAATTAGTCACTTAGTTATCTCTCTCTTTCCCTATTAGCACAATACATAAAAGCTATAAAAATCATATGCCTTAAGCTTACTTAACCATACAATCATGACATACAGGTAAGCTTGGGAAGGCAATGATCAACCAACCCATCCTTGTTCCACAAGGGCGCATAAGCACTTAGTCTTTGGGATTTGACCGAATCATGCGTGAAATGCTCGTATTCGTATGGTTGAGCATAAGGGTACCTCATTGCTCATCATTGGCACCATTGCTGGGGACTTAGTTGTTTGTGCGCTAACTAGAACATAGGAAATCATTCACATTTTTGGAATGAACCCTTAGGGTTGATTCAGAAAATAATAAATAAGAATACATTGCACACTAAATAGACAATCATGTCTCCTTCTTCGTACTAAAGTGTTTCACCACCTAGGTTTGATATAGGTAACAATCAAAGGCATAGTACACATGATAATTTGCCAGTCCCTCAACAATTTCGTATGGTATATGTTCATCCTGATGAATATGTACCAAACTTTACCTTTATCCTCCACTAGGAAAAACAACTATGTTGGTGAGATTTAGAAGGTAACATAGTGTTACCTCCTGATCGTTCAATCTTGAGCATGCTTCTTCATTCTCTCACACGAATTGGCATGTCACACTTATATGCAGAATATGTTGTGAAAGACCATGACTCGAGAGAATACTGTCCCACAAAGGCACACCATCAAAGGAACTTGCAACAAGAGAGACATCATAAGTCTTTGAAGGGTAAGTGGTCCTAGGATGTTCCACATGTCTTAAGTGAAAATGAGGGTGGTGAACCTACCTTAGGTAGTCGCCCACACAACAAATGTTCCTCCCCTTGACTTTGGCCAAGTGGTTATGTATCAAAACCTTCATTCCACTATTCATAACCTAGGATATGATACCTGCGGGCACAAAGGGTTCGAAAAAAGGACATAGACACATGATAAAGATGTACATTCTGATCGCAATTGCAATCGGGGTTGAGACCATAGAAGAGAAGGTAGTAGACATCATCATGGTGATGGTTCTCCTTCTTCTTCACCTTCATCATCTCCTTCACCCTCTCCTTCAATATCTAGATGTAGTCATAAAGAAAAAGACCATGGGGATAAAGGTAGGCAAAGTGGAAGTTATAGATGAAACAACCAAGAAAGGGGACAAGGGCACTCTAGAGAGTCACAACATAGAAGGGAGAGTAGGGAACAACATAGGCATCATAGACACCATGGATGAGACGATCATGATGAGCCCCTACTCGCTACTCGAAGTATGTTAGACATAACTGAGGCTGTTAGAATTCTAACAAGGCACCAAAAAGATAGTAGGATCAAGAGATTAGATATGAACAATATCCAACGATTTGAAGAGGGATACAACGTTGATCCTTAGAATCACGTACAAGCATTCCTTGATGTGTGTGCCTTACAAAATATAGAGAACGAATGACAAAAAGCTAAGTTGTTTCCATGGATACTAGTTAAAGAAGTGGAAAGCTGGTACTAGTCTTTAGAACCAAAATCCATTCGTAGGTGGAGTACTATGTTAGAACTATTCAACAATAAGTACCAAACATACTCCCAAGTGTCCAACCTGCGAAAGCAAATCCAAGGCTAGAAACAAGGAGGACATGAACCCTTGGATGCTGCCATGGGATGATACTATGCACTGTTACATCGTTGTCCGAGCCATGGTTATTCACAAAGGGATCAACTGTGCCATCTCGTAGATGGGCTTAGGCATGAAATAAGAAGAACCCTTGGGACTTATGCCCAAGGAAGACTATCTGAGCTTAGGTCCCATCAAATCCAAAGAGTATTGGGGCAAGTTGCTAAGGAAGAAGATAAGCTATGGAAGAGAGAAAGTGTAGAAGAGTATAACTAAGATCAATCCCTTCAGAAGAGGGGAGTAAGATTTTGTGAGGATGAAGAAGAATCACCACTCGAAGAGATGGTGAATAGGAAAACTTTTCCTATCCAAAAGATGACATCAGAAGTTTCGACAAAGGTAGATCAAATGTGGGATTCCCTAGACAATAGATTTCAATCTGTTCTTAAAATAGTACAGGAGTCTAGAGAGCAAGGTAGTGATCATGAAAAAAAGAAAAAAGAGAGAAGCTGAACATGCACATAGCAAGGGTAAGGGAAAAGTTTCCATCATTGAAGAGGTTGTGGATTTGGAAATAGACAATGATAGTGGATGTGAGATATGTCAATATGACCATCCTAAGGGATGTTGCCCTGTAATCTCACATCTGCAAGATTTTGAGGTGTATGCACTCAACCCACAATTGAACAAATAGCAAGCACCTCAAAGGTTACCTTATCCTCAAGGTAATTCAAGACAGTTCCACCAACCCTTAACTTATTATCCAAGTGGAACTCCACAACAACCGATTAAGCAATATCAACTGTGGTAGCACCCACAATCATGGGGAATGCCACCACCAAGGCAACAGNCTTAGCCACAACAACATAATGCCACAAGGGCTATTAACTCTCAACCTACTATTGGTTCTAACAACCATATGAAGAAAAGGCCTTTCTTTAGAACTAATAGACCAACCAAGCCCTTGTAATCACAAGCAACTAATTCCTTAGATGCCTCAGTATCAATCAAAACTTTGAAGCCCCCTTCAACTCAACCAACACACTCAATGCATACGGTCATGCTAACACATGTCGTCACCAATTGGATCAACGCTAGCCACCTTCCAAGGAAATTCTCTAATCCTAGGAGTCCTATGATATATTTACAAATTACTAGAAATGCATCATGGAAGGCTCTTTTGGATTTAGGTTCTAGTGTCAACTTGATTTCTCAAGAAATGTACAAGGCCTGGAACCTACCTCTATTAAAAAAGAGCAACATCCATCTAGAGTTGGCCAAATAGCCCATCACTGTCCCATTAAGACTAGTGAAAGACATTGTTACCACTATTTATGGATGGTCATACCCAGCTGACTTCCTAGTGATTTAGGTAAACAATGGTAGGGGGACTTCCCAACCATAATGGGAAGAGCATGGCTAAGCACCATCAACGCATGCCTAGGAATCCGTGATCTTTTCCTAGAAATATCAAAGGAAAATACATTTGAAAAGATCCTAAAGAAGAAAGTTCCATGCATCGCATACAATGACACAGGGTGTAAATACATGCAGAGGTCATGGTTTGTGCAAAGTTTAACATTTCCTGCATGCAATCAATGTGCACAAGTGATCAACATACAAAGATGCCCATATGTAGTAGCCACACAATAGGAAGGCACCCAGTGGTTGATAGCTGATCAAAAAAGTAGTTCACTCATATGCATGGAACCAACTGAGGGTTTGACTTGCACTTATGTTGATAGCATAGATGCATTAGAGCAAGTCCACCACCAACTTCCAAGTCTTAACCTTGAAAATGTTAACTAGGGGAAGTTGGAAATCCCTAAGAAATTTAAGCAGAAGCCCCTCAAGCTAAAATCATTGCCTACCGGTATGGAATACACATTCCTGAAAAACAAAAAATCGGTAATTATCAATGCTAAGCTTGCTCCTCAACAGAAAAAAGAACTGCTGAAGGTAATCAATAAATGGTCAAAAGCCTTCACTTGGTCATATCCTAAATTAACTAGAATAGATCCTAGGATATGCCAACATAGGATTTACACTAACCCCTCCCTGAAGCCTGAAAGAAAACCGTAGAGGCATTTGAACCTAAAGCTGAAGCAAGTGGTAAAGGAAGAAATCGAATAGCTTCTCAAGGTTGGGTTCATATACCCCATTGCTAATAGCAAATGGGTTAGCCCCTTAGTTATTGTGCCTAAAAAGGTAGGAAAATGGAGGGTGTGCATAGATTTCAGGCTACTAAATATGGCAACATTTAAAGATCACTTTCCATTGCCATTTGTCGACCAATTCCCACACTATTGTAGGGAATTGCTATTACAGTTTTCTGGATGGATATACTAGATATAACCAAATACAAATAGCCCCAGAAGACCAAGCCAAGACTATGTTCACTAAGACCAGAGGGCATAGTACTTGGGCATAAAATCTCACCACACAAGGATAAAGATAGATCCCAAGAAAATCAAAGTTATCCAAAGAATTACTTAGACCAAGCCATTGTCATTTGTCGACCAATTCTTAGACACTATCGTAGGGAATTGCTATTATAGTTTTCTGGATGGATATATTGGATATAACCAAATACAAATAGCCCCAGAAGACCAAGCCAAGACTATGTTCACCAATCCTTGGGGAATGTTCGCATACAAATAGATGTCGTTTGGCTTGTGTAATGCCCCTGCAACATTTCAACAACTAGTTCTAAGCATATTCCAATAGCAGATAGGGAATGGTGTAGAAGTCTTTATGGACAATTTCTCCACCTATGGAGCAAACTTTGATCAAGCCTTAGACCAGTTAGAGCAAGTGTTAAAAAGATGTGTAGAAACCAAGTTTAGGCTCAACTGGCAAAAAAGCCATTTGATGGTTGAAGAGGGCATAGTACTTGGGCATAAAATCTCACACACAAGGATAAAGATAGATCCCAAGAAAATCAAAGTTATCCAAAGAATTACTTAGACTAAGTAATTGCCATTTGTTGACCAATTCTTAGACACTATTGTAGGGAATTGCTATTACAGTTTTCTGGATGGATATACTGGATATAACCAAATACAAATAGCCCCAGAAGATCAAGCCAAGACTATGTTCACCAAGACCAGAGGGCATAGTACTTGGGCATAAAATCTCATACACAAGGATAAAGATAGATCCCAAGAAAATCAAATTTATCCAAAGAATTACCCGTCAACTAGAAACTATCAAAGATATTCGATCATTCCTTGGACATATTGGCTACTATAAGAGATTTATTGAGAACTTTTCAAAGGTTTCCCTCAACCTTGACCTTGATCTAGCATAGAAACAATGATTAGTAATCCTTAACTTACTAGGTGAAAACCAACTAGCTGCCTTGTCATCTAACAAGTTGCACGAGGCATTCAATAAACAACGTCATGACCTAAGGATTAGGAAAGTTAAATATCAATCGAGAGATAAGGTTCTCTACTGGAATCCAACACATGTGCCACAACGTACTAAATTTCAAACACTGTGGGAAGGATCTTATATTATTTATGCAACTTTTTCTTTAGGGGCCATCACAATATACAAACTTGAGAGCCTAGATAAGAAACTTTTGGTCAACGTGCAACAAATCAAACCTTTCCCTACCTCTCCTGATGGATAACCCTACTCACTATTTTAGATCTCCTCCTTCCAACTTAGTCATGGGGGAGATGGTCACCTATGCTAACCCTTCTAAGCCCTCAGTTCTTTTTGAATTTTTGTTTTACATATTTTTTGTTTTATAGATTCTTTCAACTTTTCTTATTTTTGTTTTACACCATCGTTCATGTTTTTACTATTTCTTTGTTTGCTTGATTTACTTTTATTCATCATCCAATAAGTGCTCATGATGATGGATTGAATTATATCATATTGATTGCTAATGTTTAGTTTTTACCTTTGAATTATGATGCTAATATTAAGGTATGGTTCTTTTGGTAAAACAGGCAATGAGTCCATGTCGTCCACTCATCCATACAACTCTATGGTCTCCTTTGGCTTGGAACTGTATAGTCCCTTTTTTCTAAGTAAACTTTTAATGAATTAGTGGCTAGGTACTTTTCAAACCAAGGAAAGACTCAAAGGATGAAAAGGGTGTGACTTCAAGGGGATTCGATGCATTTGTGTTGGCCATTTTCTTGAGTGCTTAGATGCTTTTTCTTGGGTTTTCCGCCATTCTGACATTGTTCAAAAATCGAGAATCTGAGTGAATAAAAATAAGTCTTTGCATGGTGTGGTTCTCGTGTAAAAAAAAATGAGTATTGAAAGCACACCCCTTAGAAAAAATAAATGCAAAAAAAATGCATGGGTCTTTGCATGGTGTGGTTCACATTCAAAAAAAAAACAAAATGGGAATTCAAAACACACTCCTTAGACCACATAAAAGGGCTATAAGCACTGGTTATGAAACTGGAAAGACATGTTACCCATGCCTATAGGTTCCCTCTAACTAAGGCCATTTCCTGTTTCATCCCCATCCATGACATCCATTTTATTAGCGTTGCCATTGTTATTTTTCCCATCTTTCTTGTTTCTCATATTTCTCCATCTTATAGCTACCAAAGGTTTACTCTTAGTCATGGGGGCCCTGGCTCAAATTTTTCAATTTTTTCCATTTTCTTAATTTCCTAACCCCTACACCTTGGGTAGTTTCCAATGATAAATCTCTGAACTAGTTTCTTCCATAACCACAACTCAGCCAATGCGCTTCATATTGAGGCAAGGTATCAACTGCATTGTGGATTATCTATCCTTGCTCATTTGTGACTGTGTTTTGTGTGTAAATGACGATCATACAAACAATGGACTAGGCTTGGAGGAAGCACTCAGGATGGACCAAAACTGGAGCATTTACGAAAGGAGAAAGTCTAGTGGCGTGGCTATGGATAAACAATAGAAGGCGCAATCTCGGCATTGGTGGCAACATGCTTCATCTTCTTTCTCTCTCTTTCTCTTCAAGCTACCAAATAAGACTTGGATGTCATTTATGTATAAGTGTTTACCATAATGGCCATGACCACTAATGTTGTAATATGCTTATTGATCTATTCACTAGGCACATTGAGTCTGTCATCCCATTCCACCGTTAGTTATCGATTAGTCAATAATCCCATACCTTCTCAATATTTTGTAAGGAACTCGAGGATGAGTTTTCATTTGGTCGTGGGGGTATGATGAGTGTGGTTACTCTAATAATTAGAGTGGTTATTATTAGAGCAGTTACTCTAATTAGTAGAGTGGTTATTATTAAAGGAGTTACTCTAATTATTAGAGTGGTTATTATTAGAGTGATTATTCCCGGGTTACTCCTGGGCCTATAAATATAGTGCCCAGGTGCACAATAGGGGGTAATTTAGAAGGAGTCAAGAGTAATTTAGAAAAAGAAGTCTTGTAGTAGTCAAGTAGCGAAACTCTTGTAGAGTATTTTCCAAGTGCCCGCAGTAGGAGGTTGAAGTGTGGATAGATCTTTATTCAAGCATTGTGTACCTAAGCACACCTTGTGTACGGCAATAAAGACGAGCTCTTCAATTCATCCTTATAGAACTTGAGATTTTTTTTCTTACTCATTTCCTTTATTTTATTTTCTTATGCATTTATTTTAGTTTATTTTATTTTATGCACTTTACATTTCTGTTATTAGCATAGCAATTCATTTTGATCAATTAAGAAAATTGTTAAATTA
>MNCI01018990.1:5060-19421 GCA_015680685.1 Gnetum montanum | reverse complement strand
CCAACCTTTGTTTTTGTGCTAGATCAAGGTCGAGGTGGAGATCACAAGCCATGGATAGTGTATGGAGCTTGGTTTGAATCGGAAGCTTTGGAAGTTTTCTATACACTAACTCATAGGGAGAGTAGCTTATAGGGAGTTTCCAAGTGGAGCAATATGCCCAAAGAGCATCATTCAGTTTATGCTTCAATCTCGCGTATACTTGCTAATTGTCCTTGTTAATATTTTAGTGATTTCCCTATTGGTGACCTCAGCTTGTCCATTAGCTTGGGGGTGATAAGGTGTAGTCAATTTATGTTCAACCCCTCAGCGTTGCATTAACTTCCGAAAAGCTACACCTATGAAGTGTGTCCCATTATCCGAGATAAGTGCACGTGGCACACCAAACATATTTATGATTTGTTGTTGCACAAATTGTGCAACTATAGATGATGTGTAGTTTGTAACAGTAGCTGCTTCAACCCATTTCGTTAGATAGTCTACGAAAATAATGATATAAGCTTTTCCATTGGACATTGGTGTAATGGGCCTCATAAAGTTTATTCCCCAAATGTCGAATGGTTCTAAAGGTTGAATCCATTGTTGTGGACTCTCCATTCTAGCAGTCATTCCCCCATCATGTTGATAGTGCTCGCAAGATTGGACAAATTTATGGGCATCCTGAAATAATGTTGGCCAGTAATATCCTGCAAGCAGGATCTTAATAGTTGTTCATCTCCCTACATAGTGATCCTCATAAGGGCCCTGATGAGCATCTTGGAGAACTCTTAGTTGGTCCACCTTGGGCATGCACCATCGAACCAAGCTATCAAGACACACTTTGTAAAGTTGTCCATTGATCTCCATGAAGTACTTGGCTCTATGAAGAAACTGTTGTTTCTCCTAAAGTCCAGATCCTTTGGTGTTTGTTGGGTAAGGAGATAGATGAGAATGCTACTATACCAATTCGTCTCCATGGGTTGGTTATTCACTACACCGGCAAAGAGGGCTTCATTAGGAAAATGATCAGACATTACATATTCATCCTCTTTGTTGTCCCAGTGCAATCAAGATAAATGATTTACAACTACATTCTCGGTGCCCTTTTGATCGATCATCGTTAGATCGAACTCCTGTAGGATTACCAACCATTGTATAATATGCGGACTAACCATTGGCTTGTTCATGAGGAACTGGATTACACTATGCTCCATATGGATGAACACTTTGTAACCTAACACATAGTACCTAAACTTATCCAGTGCAAACACTACAACCATTAATTCTTTTTTTGTAGTTGTGTAGTTAAGTTGTGCACCAGTGATACTCCTACTTGCACAGTGGATGTAGTAAGGATGTTTCTGGTCATCTAACTATGTAAGTATGGCTCTTAAGGCATAACTAGATGCATTAGTCATTATATGGAATGGTCTGGACCAGTCTGGGGCTTATAGAATGGGAGTTTCTACAAGCTTTTATTTTAAAGTTTGGAATGCTTGTTCACATTCCATGGTCCATTCGAATGGTGCATCCTTCTTTGTTAGCTCTACCAACGGTTTGGCAATCTTGGAGAAGTTCTCAATGAATCTCCTGTAGTAGCCAATGTGTCCAAGGAATGATTGAATGTCTTTGACAATTTTCGATTGATGGGTGATTCATTGGATGACCCTAACTTAGGCCCAAGTACTACGCCTTCTTGGACCATCAAATGGCTTTTCTACCAGTTGATCCTTAAGTTGGTTTCTACACATCTTTTCAGCACTTACTCTAATCGGTCCAAGGCTTAATCAAAGCTTATTTCATAAGTGGAGAAGTCATCCATAAAGACTTCCACTCTGTTTCTTATCTGTTGTTAGAATATGCTTAGAACCAGGTGTTGAAATGTGGCAGGAGCATTGCACAAGCCAAATGGCATTTGTTTATATGCAAATGTTCCCCAAGGACTAGTGAACATTGTCTTGGCTTGATCTTTTGGGGCTATTCGTATTTGGTTGTATCCACTATAGCCATCCAAAAAACTATAATAGTGATGCCCTACTATGGTGTCTAAGACTTGGTCAATGAATGGCAACGGAAAGTGATCCTTAAATGTTTCCATGTTCAGCAGCCTAAAATCTATACACACCCTCCATTTGCCTCCCTTTTTAGGCACGATTACCAAAGGGCTAACCCATTTGCTATCAACAATGGGATATATGAACGCAACCTTAAGAAGTTGTTCTATTTCTTCTTTTACTATTTGCTTTAATTTTGGGTTCAATTGCCTTTGTGGTTGTTTTCAAGGTTTCATGGAGGGGTCAGTGTAAATCCTATGCTGGCATATCCTAGGATCTATTCTAGTTAACTGGGGGTATGGCCAAGCAAAGGCTTTTGACCACTTGTTTATCACTTTCAACAGTCTTTCTTTTTGTTTGGAAACAAGTCTTGCATTGATGATCATCGGTTTTCCATTTTCGAGGGTCATATACTCTAGAACGGTGGGCAATGGTTTCAAATCTAGGGGCTCTTGTTTAAACCTCTCAGGAATATCCAACTTTCTCCAATTGATGTTTTCAAGGTTTAGGCTTGGAAGTTGGCAACGAACTTGCTCTAGTGTATCTATGCTTTCAATGTAAGCACTAGTTATTCGTTCAGTTAGTTCCATGCACATTGGTGAGTTGCTCTCTTGATCAGCCATCAGCCACTAGGTGTCTTCTTATCATGTGGCTGCTGCATACAGGCACTTTTGTATATTAATGTCTTGTGCACACCGATTGCATGCAGGCAATGCTAAACTTTGCATAACCCATGATCTCTGCACGCAATTGCATCCTCTGTCACTGTATGCTATGCATGGAACGTTCTTCTTCTCGATCTTTCCAAAAGTGTTCTTCTTGGATATTTCCAGGGAAAGATCGCGGATTCCTAAGCATGCATCTATAGTACTTAGCCATGCTCTTCCCATTATTATTGGGAAGTCCTCTTTACCGTTGTTCACTTGTATCACGAGGAAATCAACTGGATACGACCACCCACATACAATGGTAATGATGTCCTCCACTAGTCCTAAGGGAACAATGATGGACTGGTCGGCCAGCTCTAGTCGAATATTACTCTTCCTCAATAGAGGCAGGTTCCAAGCTTTATGCACCTCTTGTGATATTAAGTTGACTCCAGAACCTAAGTCCAGAAGAGCTTTACATGGTTCATTCCTAGCGACTTGGAGATAGATTAGAGGGCTTCCAGGGTCAGAGAATTTCCTAGGAAGGTGGCCCACCTTAATCCAGTCAGTAACGACATGTGTTAACATAACCATATGCGTTGAGCTCGATGTTTAGTTTGAAGGAAGCTCTGAAGCCTTAATCGATGGAGAGGCATTCAGAGGTTCAACCACTTGTAGTTGTGAGGGCTTGGTTGGACTATTGGTTTTGAATAAAGGTCTTTTCTTCATAAAGTTGTTAGAACCAACTTCGGGTTGAGGATTCACAACCCTCATGACATTATGTTGCTATTGTTGAGTGGGAAGTTTCCCTTGCATTGTTGGAGTGGGTGGTAATGGAGCTATTGGTGTGAGAGTTCTGGATGGGTTTGGAGGATGGTATGTCTGTGGGTTGTCTCCCCTAGGAGAAGGGGTCCTATAATACTCCTAAGCTTGGTAGTGATGTTGTGGTGTCACATGACCAATAGAGTCACGTGGAGAGATTGGCTACTGCACATACTAGCCATAAGGATCTGGTTGCCGGTATGGGTATTGTTGCCTTGGTGGTGGCATCCCCCATGACTGTGGGTATTGCCACTATTGGTGTTGCTCAATAGGTTGTGGTGGAGTTCCACTTGGATAATACATTAAAGGTTGGTGGAATTGCCTTGGGTTACCATGGGGATAAGGTAATCGTCAGGGTGCTTGCCATTTGTTAAGTTGTGGTTGAGTGCATACACCCTAGACTCTTGTAGATGTGAGATTTGGGCAACATCCCTTAGGATGGTTGTATTGGCATATCTCACATCCACCGTCATTGTCTATATCTGAATCTACAACCTCTTTGGTGATGGCCATTTTACCCTTACCTTTGTTACGTGCATTGTCCATTTCTCTCTTTTTCTTTTTGTCATAGTCACTACCTCGCTCCCTAGACTCCTTTGCGATTTTAAGAACAGTTTCGAACCTATTATCTAGGGAGTCCCACATTTGATCTACCTTTGCCAACACTCCTGTTGTTAATTTTTGGAATAGCAAATTTTTCCTATTCACCATCTCCTCAAGTGGTGACTCTTCCTCCTCGTAGAATCTCACTCCCCTTTTTCGGAGGGAAGGATCTCAATTATACTCTTTTACACTTTGTCTCTTACGTAGCTCCCATTCTTCCTTGGCTACTTTCTCTAGAAATCTATGAACTTGATGAGACCTAAGCTTTGATAATCTCCCTTGGGCATATGTTCCAAGGGTTCTCCTTGTTTCATGCCTAAGTCCATCTACAAGATGGCGTAGTTGATCTCCTTGCGAATAACCATGGCCCGAGCAATGATGTAATAATGCATAATAACGGTCCATGGCAGCATCCAAGTGTTCATGATTTCCTTGCTTCCATCCTTGGATCTATTTTTGAAGGTTAGACACTCAGGAGTATGTTTAATACTTATCATTAAACAGTTCTAACATTGTACTCCACCTCCGAATGGATTTCAATTCTAACGACCGGTACTAGCTTTCCACTTCCTTCACTAGTGTCCTTGGAAAAAACTTTAGTTTTTTCCATTTGTTTTCTATGTTTTGCAAGGCACATGCATCATGGAATGCTTGTAAATGGTTTTGAGGATTAGCGTTGTATCCCCCTTCAAATCGTGGGATATTGTTCATGTCTAACCTCTTGATCCTACTATCCTTTTGGTGCCTTGTTGGAACTCTTACGGCCTCCGTTATATCCAACATGCTTTTGGTTGAGAGTAAGGGTTCTTCGTGGTCATCTCGTTCATAGCATCTATGATGTCTACGCAGTTCCCTACTCTCCCTTCTTCTATGCCGTGATTCCCTAGAGTGCCCTTGTCCTCATTCTCGACTATCTCGTTGATGTTTTTCACTCTGTTTTCCTTTATCCTCATGGTTAGTTTCCTTATGACTACATCCAGACACTGAAAGAGAGAGTGAATGTGATGATGAAGGTGAAGAAGAAGGAGAACCATCACCATGACGATGTTTTCTACCTTCTCTTCAGTGGTCTTGGCCTTGATTGTGATTACGATCAGAACATCCATCCTTATCGTGTGTTTGTGTTCCCTCATTAAACACTTCATGTTCAAGGGGATCAAAACCAGGGTTGTGAACTGTGGAGTGGAGGTTCTGATACACCACCTCCTGACCATCGTTAGGAGGGGGAGCATCATTTGGTGGGGAACCTGTTAAAATAGGTTCACTATTCCAAATTTCGCTTAAAACGTGAGGGACGTTATGGGGCCATTTACCCTTCAAAGATGTGTGGTAACTTTCCTATCGCAAGTCCCATTGATGTTACACTTCTATGGAATAATAATCCCTTGTGTCATAATCGCATGCAACGTATTTTGTGTATAAACACAACATGCCTATTTGTGTGAGAGCACGAAGGAGCATGTTGGGGACTGATCGATCTAGAGGCAACACTATGTTACCTTCCAAGTCTCTCTAATGCAGTTGTTCATCTTGATGAAGAATAAAGGTGAAGTCAGGTACATACTCATTATGATGAGTATATACCACATGGAACTGTTGAGGAATTGGCAGATCTTGGTTACCTGTGTTATGCTGCCGACTGTCTCTTGTGTTAGTCCTAGGCGGTGAAGTGCTCTTGTGCAAAGAAGAAGACATTTTCGTCTTGTTCAGTGTGCAATTTACCATTTTCTTATCTTTCCTTTGATCAACCCTAATGGTTTGTTCTAATGTTCCAATGATATGGATGATTTCCTATGTTCTACATAGCGCACAAACAACTAAGTCCTTGGCAACATTGCCAATGATGAGTGGCGAGGTACCCCTACACTCAACCATACGAATACAAGCATTTCACACGCGATCTAGTCGAACTCCAAGGACTAAGTGCTTACATGCCCTAATGGAACACTCAGGGTTAATCAATTGTTGTCTTCCCAAACTTACTTGTATTGTCACGGTTGTATGGTTAAGTAAGCTTGAGGTACATGATTTTTATAACTTTTATATTTTTAATGTCTTATGCTAATAGGGGAAGGTAAGGAGAACTAAGTGACTAAATTTCACTAACTATTCACTAAAAAATTTCTAATTGTTCCTAACACCAGTATCCATTCCCACTTGCTGCACACATCCTGAACAAGTGCAACGTTGCTGGGATTACCAAATGCTACTCGTTACTGGGTTACCAAGCACTATACACATGCTCGAAGCAGTCGTACTGAGTGTACTTAAATAGGAGAGTCAAGGGTTGAGAGAGAGATTAATTAGCTAGGAAAGAATTTAAACATTAAACAATAATTAATTACTATTTAACTTAATCCACATGCTGCAAGGTTTATCATAAAGTTCGTCTTTATTGTCGTACACAAATGTGTGCTTAGGTACAATTTGCTCGAATAAAGATCTGTTCACTTTAAGACTCCTACTATGGGCACATGGAAATTATTCTAACTCTAGAATGGTAAAACTACAAGATTTTAGCTAAGGGTCTAAGTCTAACTGCCTGGAATAGGGAAGTTGCCTCTTTTTTATAGAAATTGAGGCAGGCCGCAATATCGTGTACACGATATCGCGGCTCATCAGCCACCAATCAATTTTTCATCTAGCAAGTTGAGAGTCATTAATCTTTCCTTTTGTGCTAAACTCAAGTCAAGGTCAAGGCCATAGGCTATTGAAAGTGTATGGAGCTCAAATTGAATAAGAAGTGTTAGTAATTTTCCATACACCAGCTCATAGGAAGAGTAGCCTATAGAAAGTTTCCATGTTGAGTGGTAGGCCAAAAGGACATCATTGAGTTTTTTGCTCCAATCTTTCCTATATTTGTTGATAGTTCTCATTAGAATCTTTGTGATTTTCCTATTTGTCACTTCAACTTGACCATTGGCCTAGAGGTGGTAGGGTGTTGTTAGTATATGTTCAACCCCCAAGCATTGCATAAGCTTCATAAAGGTAGTGCCTATAAAGTGAGTTCCATTATTAGAAATTAAGGAACATGACACACCGAACCTATTTACAACATTTTTTTTATACAAACTGAGTAGTGGTAGAAGATGTACAGTCGATGATAGTTGTTGCTTCTACCCATTTTGTACAATAGTTAACAGTGACTATGATGTACACCTTTCCATTTGACATGGGTGTGATGGGACCCATGAAATTAATGCCTTAGATGTTGAAGGGTTCTAGTGGTTGGATCCACTATTGAAATCCCTTTATTCAAGCAATCATCCCACCATCTCATTGGTAATGTTCACAAGAGTGAACATATTAATGAGCATCCCTAAAGATTGTTGGCCAATAATACCCTAGCATCAGGATTTTAATGGTCATGCATCTCCCAACATAGTGGCCCCCATACGGACCTTTATGAGCATCTTAGAGAACCTGTAGTTGATTCGCATTAGGGACACATCAATGAACCAGGGCATTAGCACACATCTTGTAGAGGTTTCCATTGATCTCCATGAAGCATTTTTCCTAGTGAAGAAACTCTTGTTTCTTCTGGTGGTCCAACCCTTGTAACATTTCTTAAGTGAGAAGATAGGTGAGAATGTCATCATACCATTTAGGCTCAGTGGGTAGTTGTTTAGTTATAGCCTTAACAAAGAGGATTTCATTAGGAAACAAATTAGATAGTGGGCTTTTGTCCTCTTTGTTGACCGATTGCAATCGAGACAAGTGGTTAGTGATCACATTATTAGTTCCCTTTCAATTTACCATCATAAGATTGAATTTCTATAAGATCACCAACCACCATATGACATAAGGGCTCACCATTGGCTTGTTGATGAGGAAGCAAATGACATAGTGGTCTGTGTGCACAAACACCTTATATACAAGCATGTAATGCTTGAACTTCTCTAGAGCAAACACCACTACCATTAGATCTTTTTCTATAGTGATGTAGTTCAGTTGTACATCCACACTGCTTCAACTTGTGTAGTGGATGTAATATGGATATTTCTTGTCATCCATCTACATAAGCACAACTCCCAAGGCATAATTTGATACATCTATCATAACATGAAATGGTTTAGACCAGTTGGGTGCCCATAGAATTAGAGTTTCTACAAGGTTATCCTTTAGTTGCTAGAATGCTTTTTCACATTCCGTGGTCTAAACAAATAGAGCATCTTTCTTTGTCAACTCAACCAATTATTTTGCAATCCTAGAGAAATTCTCTATGAATTTCCCATAGTAGCCAATGTGTCCAAAGAATGACTGAATTTCTTTGACAGTTTTTGGTTGATTAGTTATTCCTTGGATGACCCTTATTTTTTTGAGGTTGACCTCAACTCCTACTTATGATATTCTGTGCCCCAACAAAATGCCCTCTTGGACCATTAGATGACTCTTTTTCTAATTGAGCTAAAGGTTTTTTTCAACACATCTTTTCAGTACTTGCTCAAGGTGGTCTAGGGCTTACTCAAATGTAGCTTCTTAGGTGAAGAAGTCATCCGTGAAGACTTCCACACTACTACCAATCTATTGTTGAAAAATGCTAAAGGCCAAGTGTTGGAATGTAGCAAAGGCCATTGAATAGACCAAAAGGCATTGTGTGATATGCAAAAATCCCCTAGGGACTTGTGAATGTTGTCTTGGCCTGGTCCTCTGGTATGATCTGGATTTGATTATAGCCACAATAAGCATCCTGAAAACTGTAAAAGCAATGCCCAAATATTGTGTCTAACACCTAATAAAAAAATGGCAATGGAAACTGGTCCTTAAATGTTACCATACTCAATAATCGAATATTGATCTAGACCTACCACTTATCACCTTTCTTTGGCACAATCACAAGTGGACTAACCCACTTATTATTCGCAATGGGCTAGATAAACCCCACCTTGAGGAGTTATTCAATTTCCTCCTTGATGATTTGCTTTAGTTTGGGGTTCAATCACCTTTGTGGCTTCCTCTTTGGCTTTATGGCCAAATCGATGTAGATACGATGATGACATATTCGAGGATCAATCCCTATGAGTTCAAGATATGACTAAGAAAATGTTGCTGATCATTTTTCAACCACATCTAATAACATCTTTTTTTTCTCTTAAGTAAGATTTGCATTGATTATGACCAACTTTTCATTTTTTAAGAACACATATCCCATGCTAGCTAGTAGATTTTTTAATTCAAGGGGCTCTTGCTTGAAATTTTCAAGAATTTTCAACTCTCCCCAATAAGTATCATCATTTGCATTATCAGAGAGTTGGTGATGAACTTGCTCAAGTTCATCCATGCCTACGGCATATGCACATGTTAGGCTCTTAGTAGGTTCCATGAAAAGTGTGCTACTTTCAAAATCAATAGTTAGTCATTGGGTGCCCTCTTGTTTTATGGCCATTGCATATTGACACCTTTGAATATCTACTTCTGGTGCATACTACTTGCATGTAGAGATGGATGCTTATTTCATTGACCAAAGTTTCTACACACAATTGCACCCTGTATCATTGTACATGATGCATGGAACTCACTTCTTCTTGGTCATTCCAAATGCATTTTCTTTAGATACTTTCAAGGAAAGATCTCTGATGCCCATTCTTGCATCAGTGGTGCTTAGCCCTACCCTTTCCATGATGATTGAAAAGTCCCATATGTAGTTCTCCACCTTGATTACTAGGAAATCAATAGGATAAGGCCACCCACAGACAATGGTCATAATGTCCTCAACTAGTCCCAATGGAATAGTGATGAACTGGTCTACCAATTCTAATATGATATTGTTCTTCTTGAGAGGAGGTAGGTTTCATGTAATATACATCTCATGAGAAATTAGGCTGACACTAGGACCTAAATCAAGAAGAGCCTTACATGATTCATTCCCAGCAATCTGCAGATAAATATGAGGACTTCCAAGATCAGCTAATTTCCTGGGCAAGTTGCTCGCATGGATCCAATTAGGTACAACATAAGTAAGCATCATAGTATGGATCTTGGTTGGCATTTGCTTTGAAGGGGACTCAAAGAAATTTGATACAAAAGAAGATGGAGAAACAAAGTTGCCAATTGTAGGTGTATGTGAGGGTTTAGGTGGACTGTTAGGTCAAAAGAAAGGTCTTTTCTTAGATCAAGTGTCCAAACCACTCGATTGATGAACTAATTGTAGATTAATGGCATTGGTGGCATTACATTGTTGTAGTTGAGCTAAGAGTTTACCTTGCATAAATGGAGTAGGCAGTAGTTGTGTTGAGGAAGGAGGAAGATGTGTAGGAACATGAGGAGGATAAGGGTAAAAGGTGGTATTCCTCCTTGCATGTAGATAATGAGTTTGATAATAATCAAAAGGGTAGTAGTGAGGTTGGAAAGTAGAAATGTGATTAGAAGGATCACATGAAGACAGGGGTTGATGAATGTAATACCCATATGGATCAAGTTGTCTGTAAGGATATTGCTACCTTGGTGGTGCTATCACCCATGACTATGGTTGTTGCCATTATTGATACTGCTCATATGGTTGTGGTGAAGTTCCACTTGGATAATACTATTGTTCCTGGTGAAAATACTTAGAATTTCCTTAAGGAGAAGGTAATCTTCTGGGTGTTTGCCTTTGTGATAGTCGTGGATTCAGAGTGTACACCCCAGATTCCTATAAGTGTGACACTATGGGGTAAAATCTCTTAGGATGTTCATAATGGCAAATGTCACATCCACCATCATCATATGGGTTAGTTCCCATAACTTCCTCAATTGCAAAAATCTTGCCCTTACCTCTTTAATGGGCACATTTAGGTTCCTTGTGTCTCTTGCACTCATGATCACTACCTTGTTCTTTGGACTCTTCATCAATTTTTAGTACAACTTGAAATCTACTATTCATGGAGTCCCATAACTGATCAACTTTGAGGAAGATTTTAGATTAAAATTTTTGAAGTGGCAAGGTTTTCTTATTCACCACCTCATTAAGTGATGATTCTTCCTCACTGTCATAAAATTGAACCTCCCTCTTATGAATGAAAGGATCGCGGTTGTACTCTTCTACACTTTCTTATTTTCTTAATTCTCCTTCATATTTAGCTCCTTACTCAATCAATCTTTGGCTTTGATGGGTGCTTAATGCTGACAGTTGCCCTTAGGCATAGACGCTAAGGGTTCTCCTTGTTTTTGATCAAAGCCCATCTATAATGTGGTGAAGTTGGTCTAGTTGAGAATAACCATGGCTAGGACATCTATGCAATAAGGAATAGTATTAGCCTATGGCAACATCTAAGGGTTCATGTGTTCCTTGTTTCCATTCTTGGGATTTGCCTTCTTAAATTGGACACGCAGGAGTACGTTTGATATTTATCATTGAATAATTCAAGCATTGTACTCATCATCTAATAAATTCTAGTTCTAAGGACTAGTACTAGTTTTCTGCTTCTTTAGTAAGTGTCCTAGGAAACAACTTAAGCTTCTACCACTCATTTTCTATATTCAGCAAGGCACATGCATCTTGACAATCTTGGAGATGGTTTTACAAATCTAAGTTATATCCCCCTTCAAATTGAGGGATACTATTCATGTCTAGCCTCTTGATCTAACTATCCTTTATGTACCTTATGAGAATTTGTACTGCCTCTGCAATATTTAGCATACTCCGGGTAGCAAGCAAAGGCTCATCAAGGTCATGATTTTGGTGCCTACAATATCCTCTACTACCCCTTTTTTCGTGGTGGTGGATCTCTCTTGAACACCCATGCCCTTGGTCTTGACTTACTTGATGGTCCCTTCGATTATCTTAGTCTCGTCGGTTACCTCCATCATGGTCATGCCCCTTGTAGTTGTGGTCGGAGTGAGAAGAAGAAGAATAAGATGACAAAGGTGAAGAGGAAGGAGGACTAGCACCATCATGATGCCTACTACCCCCTTGTTGATGATTATGACCACAATCAGAATCTTATTTCTTATTCACATCCTTGACTTGACTCTCCTCCTTGGATCCTCCTTTATCATTGGATCCATTCTTACCAGAACTAGGATTGTGGATTGTGGATTTCAGGTTATGGTTTAGACCTCCTTCATTAAATTCAGATAGAGGAATTTCATTGAATGAAAAACCCAACCCCAGAGAAGGGTTCTCTATAATCTTTTTGGTATAATAGGTATGGAGAATCATTGAACCACTTTTCCTTTGTAGATTTGTAACGTTGTTCTAGCTATCGATCCTTTAGACATTGTGCCTCAGTGGGATGATAATCACTAACATCATTATCATGCACCACATACTCAACATGAAGTCCTTAGAGACCCAATCATATAAGTAAGAATGGATTAATTGGATGATAACATGATGTTGCCCTCCATGTCGTGCCATCGCAACTGTTCATCCTAGTGTAGGATGAATGTGAAATTGGGCACATACTCATCAAGATGAGCATATAACACTCTATATTATTAGGGCACATGTTGATGTACTTTTTCAGACTTGGATGGAGAATTTCTCCTATGAGAAGAAGATAACTTATGTTAAAAAATAAAAATGTAGTGTGCTCTTTAAGATTTTTGTAGTTATTTTAAAGTATGATATGAATCTAGGATTCATTCCACTAAGTTTGAATAATTTTCACTAAATCCAAGATAGTGCACGTAACCACTAAAGGTCCTTAGAAATGGTACTAATGATGAGCAGCAAGGTACCCCTACGCCCAACCATACGAATCACAAGCATTCACGTGTAATCTAGTTGAACTCTACATACCTTAATTTTCTAAGTACATTGGTTCAAGGAAGTGAAATCTAATCAGGACGATCATTGTCTTCTCAGTTCCACTCATGAGATGCAAGTATATGGTTAAGTGCAACTGAGGTATATGATTTTTATCATTTTATATTTTCTAAGTTTAATCACCTAGAACAAGAATGAAAGGTAGAGGAAGTTAATATCTAATTAATCTGCTACCTAGCTTGCCTAACACAAGTTCCTGTTCCCACCCTTCAAACACATCCTGAATGTAGATAGCACTGCTAGGTTACCAAATGTTAACCGTTTCTGGGTTACCAAGCACTACATGTATGCTCGAAGTGGTTATGCTTGTGTTCATTAACAATTGTGATGAGAAATGAGGTATCCCTACGCTCAACCATACGAATACAAGCGTCCATGCACGATCTGGTCGAATTGCAAGGCATAAGTGCTTATGCACCTTTACAGAACAAGGATAGGTTAGTTAATCATTATCTTCCCAAGCTTACTTGTATAGCATAATTGTATGGTTAAGTAAACTTGAGGTATATGATTTTTATATATTTTTATGTTTTATGTCCTGGTGCTAAAAAGGGAGAAGTGAAATAATTAAGTAAGTAATTTAATTTAACTAATCAACTATGCTCTAATTAGTCCTAACACCAGCATTCGTTCCCACTTACTGTACACATCCTAAACCCTATACATGGATGACATCCAGACCTTCATTTGACAACTTGGAGAGAAAGAGAGAGAGAAGAAAATGAGGCACGTTTTTGCCAATGTGGGAACTGTGCACTCCGTTGTTTATCCATAGCCACATGATGAAGCATGTTCCTTGCATAATTGCTCCTACTCTAGTCCATCCCGAGTGCTCCCTCCTATCCTAGTCCATTATTCGTATGATCACTATCTACACATACAACATAGTCATGAATTAGCAAGGATAGATAAGATACAATGTAGTTGATACCTTGCCCCGATATGAAGTACCTTGGCTAGGTTGTGGGTATGGCAGATACTAGGTTAGAGGTTTTTAATTGATAACTACCCAAGGTGTAGGGGTAAGATAGGTAATAGAATGGAAAAGATTTTGACAGGGCTCCCATGACTAAGAGCAAACCTCTAGTAACAATTGGGTGGAAAAACTAAAGGAATAAGAAGGATAAGAGAAATAACAATGGTGAAGCCAATAAAATGGATTTCATGGATGGGGATGAAACGAGAAATGGTTGATTGCAAAGAATGTTTAAGGGAAAGAACTTAACAATTGCATCATAAAGGAATCTCAATGGCTCCTCCCCAAAGTAGGCTCATGTCTTTTATGCCCTAACATACCCACAAACTAAAGAGTCTGTAGGCTCTAGGAATGACATATGAAAATAATGGTGAATGATGAGTGGCGAGATACCCCTACACTCAACCATACGAAATGAGCATCGCACGCACGATCTGGTCGAACTCCGCGGATGGACTAGTTGTGGCATCTAGACAGTTAGCCTTAGGTCGCAGTTCGTTGTCTTCCCATCTAGACTAGTTTTGCATATGTTAC
>MNCI01018988.1:53503-73343 GCA_015680685.1 Gnetum montanum | reverse complement strand
GGTTGATGGGTAATTCCTTGGATAATTTTGATTTTCTCGGGGTCTCCCTCTATCCCTATGTGTGAGATTTTGTGCCCTAGTACTACACCTTCTTGGACCATCAAATGGCTTTTCTACCAGTTGAGCCTCAAATTGGTTTCTACACATCTTTTTAATACTTTCTCCAACCAGTCCAAGGCTTGATCAAAGTTTTCTCCATAAGTGGAGAAGCTATCCATAAAGACTCCATGCCATTCCCTATATGCTATTGGAATATGCTTAGAACTAGTCGTTGAGATGTTGCAGGGGCATTGCACAAGCTAAATGACATCTATTTGTATGCGAATGTTCCCTAAGGACTAGTGAATGTAGTCTTGTCTTGGTCTTCTGGGGCTATATGTATTTGGTTATATCTGCTATATCTATCCAGAAAACTGTAATAGTGATGCCTTGTGATGGTGTCTAAGACTTGGTCGACAAATGATAATGGAAAGTGATCTTTAAATGTTGTCATATTTAGTAGCCTGAAATCTATGCAAACCTTTCATTTACCTCTCTTTTTAGGCACAATAACTAAGGGGCTAACCTATTTGCTATTAGTAATGGGGTATATGAACCCATCCTTGAGAAGCTATTCGATTTCTTCCTTAACTACTTGCTTTAGCTTAGGGTTCAATCACCTCTGCGATTGTCTTTGAGGCTTCATGGAGGGGTCAATGTAAATTCTATGTTGGCATATCCTAGGATCTATTCTAGTTAATTCGAGATAAGACCAAGCAAAGGCTTCCAACCATTTATTTCTTACCTTCAGTAGTTCTTATTTTTGTTGAGGAGTAAGCTTAGTGTTGATAATTACCAGTTTTCCATTTTTAAGGACCATGTATTTCATATTGGTGGGCAATGATTTTAGCCTGAGGGGCTCTTGCTTAAATTTCTCAAGGATTTCCAACTTCCCCCAGTTGATATTTTCAAGGTTAAGACTTGGAAGTTGGGAGTGGACTTGCTCTAATGCATCTATGCTATCGATGTAAGCACAAGTCAAACCCTCAGTTGGTTCCATGCATATGAGTGAACTAATTTCTTGATCATTTATCAACCACTGGGTGTCTTCCTGTCATGTGGTTGCTACATACATGCATCTTTGTATGTTAATCACTTGTGCACACTGATTGCATGCAGGCAATGCTAAACTTTGCACAAACCATGACCTCTGCATGCAATTACACCATGTGTCACTGTATGCGATGCACAAAAATTTCTTCTTCTTGATCTTTTTGAATGTATTTTGCTTTGATATTTTTATGGAAAGATCGTGGATTTCTAGGCATGCATCGATGGTGCTTAGCCATGCTCTTCTCATTATGATTGGAAAGTACCCCTTATCGTTCTTTACCTAAATTACTAGGAAGTTAATTGGGTATGACCATCCACAAATAGTGGTAATAATGTCTTCCAACAGTCCCAATGGAACAGTGATGGACTAGTCGACCAACTCTAGATGGATGTTGCTTTTTCAATGGAGGCAGGTTCTAGGCCTTGTACATTTCTTGAGAAATCAAGTTGACATTAGAACCTGAATCCAAAAGAGCCTTGCATGAGACATTTCTAGCTATTTGTAAGTATATCAGAGGGCTCCCAAGATCAAAGAATTTCCTAGGAAGGTGGCTAGCTTTGATCGAATTGATGATGGCATGTGTTAGCATGATTGTATGCATTGAATGTAGTGATTGGGTTGAAGGGGGCTTCAAAGTTTTGATTGATATTGAGGCATCTAAGGAATCAACCACTTGTGATTGCAAGGGCTTGGTTGGACTATTGGTTCTAAAGAAAGGTCTTTTCTTCATGTGGTTTTTGGAACCAATAGTAGGCTGAGAGTTAACAGCCCTTGTGGTGTTATGTTACTGTGGTTGGGTAGGGATTTCACCTTGCATCATGGGAGCAGGTGGTAGTGGAGCTATTGGTGGAAGAGATGTGGCTGGATGAGAAGGATGATATACTTGTGGAATATCACCTCTAGAAGAGGGAGTCCCATAATACTCATGGGCTTGGTAGTGAGGTTGAGGAGTGATGTGACCAATAGAGTGATATGGGGAGATTGGTTGCTACACATAATATCCATACGGGTTAGGTTATTGGTAAGGACACTGTTGCCTTGGTGGTGGCATTCCTCATGATTGTGGGTGCTGCCACTATTGATATTACTCAATCGGTTGTGGTGTAGTTCCATTGGGATAATATGTTAAGGGTTGGTGGAATTGCCTTGGGTTACCTTGAGGATAAGGTAACCTTTGGGGTGTTTTCCTTTTGTTTAATCGTGGGTTGAGTGCATACACCCCAGATTCCTACAAATGTGAGATTATAGGAAAAAATCCCTTAGGATGGAGATATTGACATATCTCACATCCACTATCATTGTCTATTTCTAAATCCACAACCTCTTCAATGATGGCAACTTTTCCCTTATCCTTGCTACATGCATGTTCAGCTTCTTTCTTTTTTTTTTCTCACTACCTTGCTCTCTAGACTCCTCTACCATTTTAAGAACAATTTGAAATCTATTGTCTAGGGAATCCCACATTTGGTCTACTTTTGCTGAAACTTCTAATGTCATCTTTTGGATAGGAAAAGTTTTCTTATTCACCATCTCTTCGAGTGGTGACTCTTCTTCATCCTCACAAAATTTTACTCCCCTCCTTCGAAGGGAAGGATCTTGGTTATAATCTTTCGTACTTTCTCTCTTTTGTAGCTCACCTTCTTCCTTAGAAACTTGCTCCAATAGTCTTTAAATTTTATGGGACCTAAGCTTGGATACTCCCTTGGGCACAAGTTGCAAGGGTTTTTCTCGTTTCAGGCCTAAGCCCATCCACGAGATGGTGCAGTTGATCCCTTTGCGAATAACCATGGCTAGGATAATGATATAATAGTGAATAGTATCAACCCATGGCAGCATCTAAGAGTTCATGTCCTCCTTGTTTCCAGCCTTGGATTTGCTTTCGCAAGTTAGACACTCGGGAGTACATTTGGTACTTATCAGTAAATAGTTCTAACATAGTACTACTCCACCTACGAATGGATTCCAGTTCTAAAGACCAGTACTAGCTTTTAGCTTCTTTCACTAGTGTCCTTGGGAAAAACTTCAGTTTTTGCCATTTTTTTCTATGTTTTGCAAGGCACATGCATCATGGAATGCTTGTAAATGATTTTGAGGATCAGCATTGTATCCCCCTTCAAACCATGGGATGTTGCTCATATCTAATGTCTTGATCCTACTATCTTTCTAATGCCTTGTTGGAATTCTAATAGCCTTAGTTATGTCCAACATACTTCAAGTAGTGAGCAGGAGTTCATCGTGATCATCTCGTACATGGTGTCTATGATGCCTATGTTGTTTCTACTCTTCCTTCTTCTATGTTGTGACTCTCTAGAGTGCCCTTGTCCCCTTTCTTGGTTGTTTCATCTATGACTTCCACTTTGCCTATGTTTATTCCCATGGTGTTTTTCCTTATGATTGTGTTCAGATACTGAAGGAGAGGATGAAGGAGATGATAAAGGTAAAGAGGAAGGAGAATTGTCATCATGACAGTGTCTACTACCTTTTGTTTGATGGTCATGGCCTCGATCTCGATTGCGATAAGAAAGTCCATCTTTATCTTGTGTTCGTGTCCCTTTTTTGGACCCTTTGTGCTCATGGGTATCAAAACCTGGGTTATGAATAGTGGAATGAAGGTTTTGATACACAACCCCTTGGCCAAAGTCAAGGGGAGGAACATCATTGTATGGGTGACTACCTGAGGTAGGTTCACCACCCTCATTTTTGCTTAAGACATGTGGGACATCATAGGACCACTTACCCTTCAAAGACTTATGATGTCTGTCCTATTGCAATTCCCCTTAATGTTGTGCCTTCGTGGGATGGTATTCTCTTAAGTTATGATCTTGCACAATGTATCTACATGTAAGTGTGCAATGCCAATTCATGTGAGAGCACGAAGAAGCATGTTGGGACTAAACAATTGGGAGGTAACACTATGTTACCCTCTAAGTCTCACCAACATAGTTATTCATCTTGATCGAGGATAAAGGTAAAGTCTAATATATACTCATCGGGATGAATATATACCACTCAAACTTGTTGAGGGACTGGCAGATCAACGTCGTGTGTATTACGCCACCAATTTTTTTCTATTTCAGACCTAGGCAATGAGGCGCTTTCATACAAAGAAGGAGACAAACTTGTCTATTTAGTGTGCAATGTATTCTTGTTTATTATTCTCTCAATCAACCCTAAGGGTTCATTCCAATGATGTGAATGATTTCCAATGTTCTAATTAGCACAGAAACAACTAAGTCCCTAACAACGGTGCCAATGATGAGCGGTGAGGTACCCCTACGTTTAACCATACGAATATGAGTGTTTCACGCACGATCTAGTTGAATTACAAGGACTAAGTGCTTATGTTCCCTTGTGAAACAAGGATGGGTTGGTTGATCATTATCTTCCCAAGCTTACCTATATGTCATGATTGTATGGTTAAGTAAGCTTGAGGCATATGATTTTTCTAGCTTTTATGTTTTTATGTCTTGTGCTAGTAGGGAAGGAGAGAGGTAACAAAGTAACTAATTTAACTTAACTACTCATTAACTAAGTTCTAATTAATCCTAACACTAGCATTCATTCCCACTTGTTGTACACATCTTGAACTAGTGCAACACTGTTGGGATTACCAAACACTAATCGTTACTGGGTTACCAAGCATTACACACATGCTGGAAGTGGTCATGCTTGTGTAATTCAATGATTTGCTTAATTGATCAAAATGAATTGCTATGCTAATAATAGAAATGTAAAGTGCATAAAATAAAATAAATGCATAAGAAAATAAAATAAAATAAATGTGTAAGAAAATAAATTACAAGTGTTGCAAGGATGAATCAAAGAGCTTATCTTCATTGCTGTACACAAGGTGTGCTCAGGTACATAATGCTTGAATAAAGATCTATCCACACTTAGATCTCTTGCTACGAGCACTTGGAAAATACTCTAACTTTCAAACAAACTACAAGAGTTTCACTACTTGACTGCTAAAAAACTTCTTCCCAATTATGTGCCTAGGCACTGTATTTATAGACTTGGGAGCAACTACTCTAATAATTAGAGTAACCACTCTAATAATTAGAATAACTACTAAAGTAACCATTAGAGTAACCACTCTAATAATTAGAATAATTTCTAGAGTAATTGCTAGAGTAACCACTCTATTAATTAGGATAACTGCTAGAGTAACTACTAGAGTAACCACTCTAATAATTAGAGTAACTGCTAAAGTAACCACTCTTATCAATGCTCCAAAGTGGAATTCTCTTTAAGAAAATGCATTTCATAATGAACCCCTTTTGACCAAGAAGATCACTAGTTATATCTCTAATTAATAAAGCTGATGTTATTATAAATACAAGTAACAATGATCATATTTTCTTTTCTAAAATTATATTGTAAATTATTTTGGTTTTTTTTTAAATAATTCCTAAAATGCAAGGAAAAAATGAATATAAATATCAAGGGTAATTATCTTCTACAAAATATGTTACAACATAATCAAATATTAAATCATAGAAAAGAAATACATGCTTATCATGGTAAATTAAAAATTAAATAACTTCACCATCTAACACAAAAGCTTATAAGTAAGTAAACTTAATAGCTTGAACCATCAACCAAAAAATGAGTCTATATATGCTTTTATCAATTTATAAAATATGGTTAATGATAAATCAAGCTTTAATTTTGGAACAGAGCCCTTCATAATGGACTCTTTAGGAATTGCAAGAGTTTTAAAGAATGAAAGTGGAATATCTTTTGCATCTCCTCTTAAACTTGTGTAAATTGCTAGAATCAATGATGACATCATGGTGCTAATAGGTTAAAGCTCACAACCTTAATCATGGGTAGATTTTTATAGTTCTTTGTTGTGAGCTATAAAATATTCATTCACAACCTATTCTTATAGATCTCTCACTATGGCATCTAGTTTCTTTCATCTTACATCAAAAGTTTTTGATAGCTCATTCTTCAATTTGGTGAGATCTTTTACATAGTTTTGTAGGAAGTCAACCTTTTCTTGGAGTTTAGATGTTTTATTTTTCATTGTGAGTTTATCATCCTCTAACTCCATAATTCTTACCATAAATTCCTCTACTCTATTTGAAAGCTCTGTCTTAATACTAGAACCCATAATATTTCTTGCTTGTTTCACTACTGCTAAATCTTGTAATTGCTTCTTTGAAAACTTTACCACACCTTCAAAATCTCCTTTAAATTTTACAAAAGCTTCGACATATTGTTTTATTTTCTTGATAGGTGGATATAAAATCTTTATTCAATATTGAATTTTGTGCCAAAGCACCATCAAAAATTATTTTCTCACTTCTTAGCATTACACCATAGGCTTTTGCTCTAAAATAATGTGTCACCACAGTGTAATTCATAAATATTAAGTCATATAGTAAAGCATTACCCATCACAATGGAGTTGATCTTGGAGAGTTTGCTGTGATATTTATTATTCATGCCTTTGGTTGCCCATGGGAAGTCATCTACATTTAGATTACCAAAATTTTTCTATATTGCTTTATTATATAATGCTTTTTCCACATGGCTTTTCTTCACTAATGCCTTAAAGGAATTGATGGTGATTTTCTATTGCATAACTTTATTTTCAAAGCTATGATGTTGCATTACCACATGTATCATGGATGGAGTTATTTTATTTCTAGAAGCTCTATGGTAGTTTTCTCTAGCTTTGATGCGGCTTTAACAAATAATTATAAAACTAACTCTTTATTCTTAACTTTCACCACTACACTGACATCAATAATGTTGACATTATTAAAAACTTTGAGAAATTTTGGTAAGAGATAGCCATACAAAAAATGAGGGGTAGATGTATTATACTATGATAATACCTATACCTTCATTTTCATCTTTATAATAAATAACCAATTCACCTGGCTTTCCTTCTTCATCATGAAATAGAGTAGATATAACAAAGGCTAAGAGATTACATTTTCACTATCCTTCATAGCTATCTAGCAAGTAATAATGTGAGCCAAGCTAGAGTATGGCATCATGAGTTGTGAAGTTAGGATTCTCACAGTGGTAACAATGTAGGCTTTTCCCCATTCATCTTTATGCATAAAGCATTTTAGCAACTGATTCTTGGGTAACATTACTTCCTTCAACACAAAATCTATCTTCATTGTTTGAAAATAAAACTACAGGAACCTTTGTTTACTTTTAAAGAATCTCTAGGTCTTTCTAGCTTGATAAACAAACCACCTATTATTGAAGGTCCTTACAAAATTGTTTGCCCTTGTAATATCCTTTAACATCATGAACTCTAAGATGGGTAGTAGACCTAACCTCTCTAGTTCAACATTATGACCCAACTTTACTAATGCTATGGCTAATATTAGATTATAGAAGTAATATTGAATATTAACCCTAGGGGCTGGGTATCTCACATATTCTTCTTTTGAAAATAGCAAAATGAAGTCTCTTATTTTATTGGCCATATCTTTGTAATGGGTAGCCATCACAGAATGTAATTTCAACTTCTTACTATTGGCCTTTGATGTTGATCCAAAGGCTTCATTGTGAGGATTTCCATGATGACTTCTTGATTGTGGTTTTAATAGTGGAAATGATGATGTTGTATCATTCAACATGTATTTTGAGGAAGTTGCTAATAGGATATAATAATCATGATTCCTTTTTGAAGAACTCCATGAATTACCTCATCCTCCTCCATGGTGAGCCATTTCAACAAACATTTAGTGTGTAATCTACAAAATTAGGGCTTTTTAGAATTAAATTTTAAACCACAAAAAATAAGATGCACTGCAAACTCAAGTCATTATGTAATGATTTTTGTCATCTAGAGACTAATTTACAAAATAAATTTTAAATTTACATACTCAACAATCCAACAATTGTAGAATAACTCATTTTTTCAAAATTGGAAGAAAATTGTGGCATTTTAATTACAAAATAGATTTTAAACACTTACTAAATGACAATTAAAGGAACAACATTAGTTTAGAACTCAACAAGCTCAAGAAGCTTGTTGTAGTAACTAAAGTTTGTATTTATACTTACCTTAATGTTAAATCCACCTAACTATCAAATGACCATATAGGTTTCATGGTATTGGTTAACTAAGTCATCAAAACCAAGTTTTGATACCATGTTAAGTTTTCTGATGCTTAGATCACTAGGTCCAAGAAACTGAAAATTCTTTCATGATCATCATAACATAAATAAATAAAAAATAAATGTTGGAACACACCATGAATATTATAATATTCATGGTATTACTCATATACATTACATCTAAACCATAAACAAAAATAAATATAGAAAAATAATTTCCCTATTATTATATTCTACATATTCTAGTCTTAAAAGAACTAGAATTAACACACATATATGTTAAGAAAAATGGTCATGTTGATAGAATGAAAAGACACAATGAATAGTTAATATTAATTAAAATTGTAAATAACTAAATTACTTATAATAAACTTTAACTAATCAAGTACCAACACCATAATAGTGTAATACAAAAATATACGATAATATTAATATAGACCTTATTTAATATGTCGAGCTTGATGATATACATTAAATCTTCATCAAATGATTTTTATGGTTGAATACTTTTGATCAACTTTCTTCAAGGATGCTAATAACATTGTGCAATTGTACAAGCGTTACCAATATGATGATGGGATCACTGCATGTTTTGAAGAATTCAATCATTTCAACCATTTAATTTATGGAAAAATAAGTTTATAGGTTCCATCATGCCCATGTACAATAGGAAGTCCTACATATTTTTTGTCATTAACTACTATACAAAATGGGTAAAATATGCTATAGTAACATATTACATTATGGCTATGGTTGTAGAATTCTTCCAACAACATATGATAAACAAGTTTGGTGTGCTTAAAACACTCATTTTTGATAATGATATCTATTTTACAAATGCTACTTTTAAGAAATTGATGCAATGCTTAGGTTTTAAGCATAAACTAACATCATATCACCCCCAAGTAAACAATTAGGCTAAAGTTACAAATAGCAAAATCACATAGATCCTTATAAGGATCATTAGCAAATATAAGAAAGAATGGAGCTCAAAACTAAATGATCCCATATGGACCTATCACTTCACATGAAATCTTCCTATAAGCTACTCACCCTATGAGTTAGTATATAAAAAATTTTCTAAGCTATTCATTCAAACAAAGCTCTGCATACTAACATATATTTATGATCTAGGCCTTCATCTTAGTCTAGTCTAGAAAGAACGTTTGATGAACCTTAACATGTTAAATGAAAATAGAATGATAGTACTTATGCATAATAAGGTCCACAAAGGTTACATCAAACAAAGACATAACACTAAAATTTGATGCATAGAGATTAAACTAGCAATAAGGCTATTTACTCTAATACTAATCACATGCCATAATGGATAAAACTTTAGAAGCTTTGAAAAGGGTCTTATATTATCCATACCATATTTAGATTAGGTGCCTTGCAAATTTACCATCTGAATAACCCACAAAAATTAATCCTAGTTAATGTAAAACAAATAAAATCATTTAGGGAACCTGGTGAAGTCATGATCTCAATCCATTTTCAATATCTTCTTCATTCACCATAATCATGAGGGAGATACTTATTTTGATTAAATCTTATGAGCATAATTATTTCACATTTTTGTTTTATATCTTTTTATTATTTTTTATTTATTCACTTATTTTTTATTTTTCCTTTCTTACTATGTTTTCCATTTCTTGCTAATTTATGATTTCTTCTATAATGTTATAATTTATAGAGTCATTTATTTATGCATTTTCAAATATTTTCAATTTCATTTTAATAAAGTTACTACTTGTGCATGAATTAATTCCATGTGTCGGAATTGTGTTCTATGTTATCAGATTATGAAAGAAATAATTGTGCATGACAATGGGATCATATCATCCATCCCTTCATCCCATTAATAAGATATCCTTGTCATGGGAATAATGTTGTTCTTGATACATTGAAAACTTAAAGTAACCCAAGTTTAATTGACCTTGAAGGAAGGAAAGACGAAGAGGATTGGATATTAAGGAGATTTGTTGGTTTCTTAGACATATAGGCTAGGTTTCATTGGCCCCTTGGTGATGCACTACTACTCATGTTTTATTATATTTTGGAAACATTATTTAACAACAATTGATCGTTTGTAATGTCACTAGAAAGACATGATCCATATTTGAAGGTAGTCCTTTAATAAAAACAATAACATAATTAATTAACTAACTTATAAAGAAATCATTTTTGAAATACCAATAGAAATACATGTGATCCATGCCTAAAGTTAGGCTATTTCCAAAAATTTCACAGTTAGTTTTACCCTATGACTCATGTATGAAGGTGCATCTCTAATTAAATTAGCATTGGTTATGAGACTAGAAATACTTGTGACCCATGCATGAAGATGATTCCTTAAGTAATGGCCAAGGTTCATAACTTGAACATTAATAATCAATTAATTATTCTATAAAACTCTAATATGTGTTTTTAAATTATCCTTGTTAAGTGTTGCTATTTTCATATGATGGTCAATTGATCTCATGGTGATGAGCCTAAGATAATGCAATGCAATGTTCTTGGTAAGTGATTGGACTTGGTTTGGAAACCCAAAAAATAGATATAGTGATTATTTTTATCACATCTCCATGTAGAATCCATTATGATCATGGTAAGGCATGTTGTGTCCTACTTCTTTAATCCATTCTAACTCCATTTTAACTCATTGTCATGTTGTAATTATAAAAATGATGATATTTTGTAGCATAGTACAATATTCCCACCACTACATTACGTGTTTAGTAGTATGAGGACATGACAAAAATTTAATTTCTAAATTGCCCATGGACACCTATAGAAATGATTATGTAAGGGCATTAAGGGTTGAAGCCTGCTTTGGAAAGGATCCACTTGTATAATTATTGGGGATCTTACCCAAGAAACAATCTCATACTCTTCATAGCATCATGGGTAGCTTTTCTACATTTATCTATCAATACAGGACCCACATCATGGGTAGCTCAAAAACTTTCTAGACTTTAAAATCCAATTAAAAATTGTCAACAAATTAAGTAAAAAAATGAAGTCTAATGGATGCAACATTGTAGGTCCTAAGATGTCATAGCTATAAAAAACTATTAAAATCAACACTAAATGGATCTAGAGAGCTTATGATATGGATTGAAAGGAGTATAACTTCTTATCATAGAAGGAGAAAATATACTTTAAAATAACAACCTACCATATCATTCCAATAATTACCTCCTATGCTAAAGCATGCATAATTTTAGCAAACACTTTCCAGTTAACTTGCCTCATCTCATTTCCCTAAAGATTATAACAAGATTTAATGAAAATGAATATGGTAGAAAAACACTTCCATTTCTATGCTTGATCAAAAAATTATGTCAAAGAAGAGAAGTCATTTGCTACACCAACGATACCCTTTAGAGGGCTCAAACCCCTGCATGGACAAAAATCATGATCTTGGTTAAGAAAATTCTGGAGGAGCTTCTATCACCTTTCAATATTGAAGCTATGATAATGAGCATCTCCAAAATAATAATGATGTAGTTTCTTCCAACATCCATCATTACAACAATATAAACCATAGGTGCAAGAGCAAGCACAATACAAACTAATGCACTAAGCTTTAGTAGATAGGCACATATGGGTGATTCTAGTATATATCATCCTATAATGAGTCAAATGTAGGAGGTGTCTTAGACCATGAGTTGATGATAAGAGAATAATGCTAACCTATCACTACTATTTGGAAAAATTCCTTTATCCAAATGAACCTCATGACAAGAGATATAGTAGTTACCTTATCTTGGGAATAATACCTAGAGATATCCAACAATGTTACATCCTTCCTTATCATGTTGAAATTAGGTGATGGCGAAACTATTATTGTCCTATATCATAAAGAACAAAAGGCTTCTATGAAGATCATTACTGATCATATACCAGAAACCCTCAAAATTCTTGTAGCATTGATCCCTACTTTTATTATTGTAAAAGACATTTAAGTATCTTCAAGGAAGGGCATAAAAATAAAAGAAACCATGATCATGGAGGGATTGAAATTAAAAAATTTCAAAGGTTAATAAAGATGATCAAGGAAGAGGAATAGATGAAAGAAAACATAAATTACTTTTGAGAATAATTGACAAAGATAAACTTGGATATAAAAAAGTTGGCTAGGAAATGAAAAAGTCTCTCTATGAAGGTAATTCATGTTGTACAATAGTGGTTCATGATTAACACTAGTGGTTGAAGAATGTAGTAAGGAGGCAAAAGAATTTCAAAGAGCATTTCAAAGATCAATTTAATCCCTAGAAAGAGATTAATAAGAAGAAAATCACAATGCCTAGGCCAAATTAAATGTTGTCGTTCCAAAAACCATCAATAGTGCATGGAAGTCAATGCTTAAGCATCCACAACACCCTTCATGGTTAGGGTCCCATAGCATGTCACAACAATAACTCCTCAGTAGTTGTTTATCATTACAGTGCCATAACATGTTGGCCCCTCACCTACCTAAAGCTTGGTAATGGGCAATGCATTAGCCCCTTCTCATCCAAGGGCTAACCCCTTTGGCAACATGGGGATTGACTAGATGACAACAAAAGAGGTCCAAAAAATGCCTCACAAACAAAATGGCTAGGCACTAATGAGACCAAAGAGTGCTTGGTCCACTGAAGTTGGTCCCTATCTTTGTAACCCCTATGGTCGAAGCAAAGCACTGAGGCCCCTGCATAGGCCAAGCCAACAAAATAGAAGCCCCACCTTTTTTCCTCCATACTACGAGAGATCCATCTATTAGGCTATATGGAGGAGGTTAAGACCAACAAAATTATAGACAATGACAAAGACTTCATAGATGCATTAGCCTAGGTCAAGCAAGCACTCAAACAAAAAATACAATGTTGAGCTTGTATGACCTAGTCATGACCTCATCTACTCACCAAGAAGTGCTGGCATAGATGTTGTCCTTCATTCCTATTATGGAGGATATCCCTGTAGATGAGAATGCCATCCATGTAGTGATGTTACCCCTAGCACCACAGGAATTAGGTTCAATTACCCTAGTGTTTCATGACGAGGAAATCAAGGTAAACCCCAAGTGAGGGGAGGTTTTCACAGCTCTAATGTTTCTTACCATATGCATTGGGCAATGCAAGATTTGTAGAGTGTATGTCAATGATGGTATGGCAAAAAATGTAATACCATACTCCATCATTGACAAACTAGGCCTCATAGACCAAATCAAGCTAATGAAAACTACATGCATGAAATCTTTCAATGGATCATCCTTCACTATTCATGGCACATTCACCATAGCTTTCATAGCAAGGGAGAAATTCCCATCACTGCTGAATTTATTATCATAGAGGAAATGCTCAGTGCTAACTTGATATTGGGTAGGCCTTGGCTAGTCCAATTATGAGCCATCTTTCCTCTAATTCACTAGGAGATCCACCTTTTGTATGAAGGTGGTGAAGTTATCATCCATGATGATAACACCTTCCCTTTGGCCATTAATAACATAGAAATAGAGTAAGGGTTAGAGTTTGAATTTCCTGATGATGCACTTGTGACAAATAGTGCAACGCATAAGGCTAACACACCCGAATAAGCAATGGAAGCCAACAACCTCCCAAAGGAGACTTTGTGGAGAATTGCCCTTCAAAGAAGCAAGCAAGGGTCTAGGAGAATATCAAATAGTGCACCATAGGCCCTACATGCTTGCTAATCCACATTAGATTAGGAAGAAACTATGCAACCAAGGTACCCCCTTAGCCTGAAATACACTAGGTGCCTACATACCCTTTGTTGCTATGTGCCATTCATTTTTGACTTTTTCTTGCATTGCATTTGTTTATGAATTTACATTTAGCTTGCTTACTTACATTATGCATTGTTTTGCTTTGTTTACACATTTATTTACTTTATTTATGCATTTATCCACTTAGCTTACGCATTAGCTTATTGAGTACACCTTCTAGCAGTTATTAGATTAATGCAAAAAAATAAAAAATAAAAAAATCAAAATGCACAAAAATCATAAAATCCAAAATGACAAAATAGAGGTAGGAACTACTATGGCTCAGAATGACCTTAAACTACCATAGTTTCCTAGAATATCTTTAAACTATCACTGGGCCTGGAATGGCCTTAAACTACTACTATTAATCCTATTGATGTGGCTTGGAATGCCCTTAAACTAATAATGAATGGGACCCATAATGGCCTTAAACTACTACTAGTAGCCTGCTATGGACTTAAACTAGCAACCTTGGGGCCCGAAATGGCCTTAAACTAGCAACTCTTGGCTCGCTATGGTCTTAAACTGGCAAGACATGGCCTAAAATGGCTTTAAACTAGTAATCACTATAGCCACTGGCACAAACACTCTTACTACCCATAGTAACTTACATGCATACTTAGGTAAACTTCACAACGTTATTTTTCCATTCATGCACATTGACTTTGTGAAACAGGTGCTGCTTGATGTTTTGTTGGTTTGATTTGTATGAACATGACATAGCCATGCACAAGCATATCTTCTCACCCTTGGTCATTAAGGCCTATGACAATGGAGCATTTAAGCTTGCTAATCAAGATGGAAATGAGTTTGCTAATCTAGTGAACCATTCATACCTAAAGCTATATTACATCTAACATGCAGTATTGCACATCAACGAAGCAAGGTAAGTAACTCATCCACTATGATGTTAAACTGGCACAACATTTGTCTACTATGAAGTTAAACTAGCATAGCATTTTTTTTCTATGATGTTAAACTAGCATAACATTCATCTGCTACAATGTTAAACTGGCATAGCATTCGCTCACTATGACATTAAACTAGCATAGCATTCATTTGCTACAATGTTAAACTGGCATAGCAGTATGTCTGCTATGATGTTAAACTAGCATAGAGATTTGTATACATGTAGCATTTGTCCACTATGATACTAAACTAGCATAGCAGCTCATATGCTATGATGTTAAACTAGTAGAGCATTTGTCCACTATGATACTAAACTAGCATAGCAGCTCATATGCTATGATGTTAAACTAGTAGAGCATTCGTCCACTATGATACTAAACTAGCATAGCTTGTCCTTGGTCACGATGTTAAATTGACACAACAACTTGTCTACTATGATGTTAAACTAACATAGCATTCATCTGCTATGACATTAAACTAGCACAACAACACATTCGCTATGATGTTAAACTAGCATAGAGATCTGTATACACATAGCATTTGTCCACTATGATGCTAAACTAGTAAAAAATCTTGTCCACTATGATGTTAAACTAGCAAAGCATTTATTTGCTATGATGCTAAATTGGCATAGCTCATCCTTAGGTCATGACATTAAACTGGCACAACAGCTTGTCCACTATGATGTTAAACTAGTACAACATTCATTCATAATGACATTAAACTAGCACAACAGCTCGTCCACTATGATGTTAAACTAGTACAACATTCATTCATAATGACATTAAACTAGCATAACATTTGTCCACTACAATGCTAAAGTAGTACACAACAATCCACTAAGACTATAAATTAACACACCATGGTCTACTAGGATTTTAAAATAGTAGGGCTACGATCTACCAAGACCTTAAACTGGGTTCGTAGTTAGTCACACATAGTTCTACAAGCAAGCATGTGAGAATACTTCTAACTCCCCCTCGCCACCACTTTTCTACACCATGTGGGTAGGGATATTGCAATCCTAGAATGGAGCACCTACAACCAGTGCAACCTTTGGAGCACTTGTAGCATCATTGACCCCTAACATTGTACTAGGTTTTTGAGCATTTACCATTAGTTCATCCTTTGGAGCACTTGTAGCATCATTGCCCTTGACACTTTCACTGGCTTTTTGAACACTTACAATGGTTTGGCCTTTGGAGCACTCATAGCATTATCACCCCTAGCATTTTATTTACATTTTTTGTTGTGTGTTTTTCTTGTCTTCTTGGAGTTATGTTTGTAGAATGAAGCCCTGAGGTGATCATGCAAAGGCACATCTCATTGCAATAGTAAGTCACTGCATTGCTCTGATATGCATGATTGGACTAGCTATGCCACGCAAGAGTGCACATCCCTACTACCCTATTATAGCCTACTTACATCCATCCCTATATCTTGATACTCTTGCATTCCCTTGCATAGTCAATGATTGCAAACCCCACTAACATTCACATGCTATGACCACATGGCACCCTTTTCATGTCAAACCGTAGAACCCAAGGTGGATGTAACACAAGTGGTTCCATGGGGAGCCTCTGTTGGCTAGTTAAAGCCTATGTGGATGTAACACAAGTCATCCTAGGGAGGAAACACCTATCCTATAGATGCAACGTGGTTTCAAAAGCATCAAAGCAAAGCCCATCCAATGGCATGTAGACCACTTGATGAAATGCATCCTCGTAGTTAGCATTTAGCAATGTGTAGAGCCCAACAAAGGTTTACCTTGTAGCAAAAAAGTAAAAAAAATTGACAAAGGGGAAAAAGCACATTTCTAAGCAACTCAATAGTGCTACAATTTTGCAACTAGTCTATCCTTGAATCCACACTAACTCTCTAATGAGCATTCCAATGAGAGGCCAATGTTTTCAAGGGCAAGCCATGTTTGTGCCATGGTCACAATCAACTATGCTAACTCCACATCTTGCATCATGACATCATGTTTGCATCTCATCTCCCCTTTTATCGCTAGCAAATTACCTACACATTTTACTTCAAGCATACGACTATCCATAGCACTCTTGAGCATGATGCAATGACATCTAATCAGATATTGAAGTGTGATGTTGGTGCAAAATCTACTATGGTGTTTTGCTATTCTTTGTTAATGTCTCTTGGGCCACTGTTCCTGATGTCAACAAAGAAGGGCCAATGAAACACTGCCAAATTTGGGCTATAGCATCTTGAAAACAAATTTTCCTAAGTATCAGCATGAGGCCACTTTTTTGCAAATTTTTCTAAGTGTTGGGACTATGCTATCCACTGCCCCAAAGCATAGTCAGCTCAATAAAGAGTGTAGTCAACACAAAAGGCTAGTTTTGAAATTTTTTTTAAGTGTCAAGCTAGCCACTATAGAATTTTCTAAGATCTGAGACTATGCTCTCCACTACCCTAGAGCGTAGTCAAGTGTAGTTAGCATGAAGGCCCAATTTTGCAATCCTCTAATGTTAGCGTAGTCTCTAATGTTGCATTTTTTTGCTACATTGCAATCCTCTTGGCACATGCACATGTAGTTGATAGCATAGTCACAGTCTTGTAGTCTCACAAAGTCTAGCAAAGTACAATAGAGCATAACACTACTACCCTCAGTGGAAAGCGTAGTTGGGTAACAACATAGTCCCAATCATTCCACTGCCATGTGGCAGTCACTCCACATTTCATGCTAAACCTAGGCCTATAAATACCCTCACTTTCAAAATTTTTAAGGTGGGAATATTGGCAAAGAAAGGATTAGAAAATTATTGGGTTAGCATTTGGTGAAGTTGCAAACCACCATAGTCCACTATAGGACACAATAGAACATTGTAGCCCATGGTACATTATAGTAGCCAACCCGATAGGCACACACACCATAGTAGAAGGTTAGTCTTCATTGGTAGACACCCCTAAAACTATGACTATGTTGTAGACTATTCTTGTTGTACATCATGTACCTTCTCATCCCTTCTAGAGTTAAGTATGCTCAACCCAATTTGGGGTGGTGTTCCATTCTCTCTTGCTCTCTTTCTTTGCATTTTTAACATTTTTACTCATATTTTTAGTAGTTTACTTGCATTTTTACCATTCTAATGCATAGTTGTGCTTGGGCGATGGTCCCTACACGTTGGCACCTTCATTTTGCACTGAAACCCTTAACTCTGCTTACCTCCTATTAACACCACTAACACCATTGACACTGTGTGAACACTTAGCATATTTTTAAATTAGCATCACAACTAATTACATTACACCCTGTTTACATTCAGTAAGTCCTTGTTCAATTGACAAGACCATTCACGGCACCCTACCTCCTCCTCCAATAGGCCTTCGCATGAATGCGGGGTAAGGTTGTGCACTCGTGAATCCCTCAGTGTTCTAGCCACCAACATTTTTAGTCATTACAATATTTTTCTTTCTAAAATTACTTTTTGATCTATAGCTTCATTAATTTGATCAATCAACGTTTGTCTATCTAAAAAATCTAGATTGTCCATGCAATACTTTGGATCTTGTTCACTAATTAGTTAAGAAGGTACTTGAGGATAATCTGTAGTAGGTGTTGCTAGTTGTTCTTGTTCTTCATGTTTTCCTTTGAAGTTGTGATCCATTACTTGTTAGGATTCTTCATTGGCATTGATTAATTTACCTTCATCTTTCTATTTTCTAGTTAATCTATGTGTATTTTGACTAGTCTTATGCTTAGAACCTTTGTTAGATGGAGAGTCTACATTAGTACCATATGCAAGTATAGTAGTTGTAGCGTTGTGTGTAGTGGGACTATTCACTCTTTGTTTTTGTACCCATTTTTGTACTACCAAACTAATGTCCTTGATGTATCATTGTGATTTTCTAATTTCTATGAGGCATTTGGTTATGTTTAAAAATGTAGAGTTAATACGAGCATTTGCCAAATTCTATAGTTTTATCATGTCTATAGGTGGATCTACTGAGTATTTTTGGTACATAAGATAAGGTCTTTCTATGGGTTTTTCTTATTTGGTTGAATTGATTTGTGGAATGAATTCTTTGTTAGATTCATCATCTAAGCTTTCAATTTTTTCATTTGTATTTATCCTCAGTAAGGCATCACATTCAACATAATGGTAGGAAGATCCATGTTTAGTAGTAGAGGGATGTTTACAGGATGGATCTACTATTTCTTTGGATCTTGACTCAACCTCTTCTATTAATCTTAGATTCTTTGCTAGTCTTGAACTCTCACCTATGATTATTTTCTTAGGGTTAACAATTATTCCTAATTTAGCAAATAAGGCTTTAAGTTGCTTTTCATAAAAGTGTAATTATACAATAAACCTTAATTCTTATAATTGTAAACCTAATGTAAAAATAAATATTAAAAGTGATTCAATAATAAACAAAAAATTTTAATGTAAAATAACTAAATATAAATCAACATTTTAATTCAAAAAAATTTGATTGATATTTAAATTATTAGCCATCATGTATGTTAGTTAGAGATGTTCAACATGTCAATCAAGATTCTTCTTCTATACATTGGTACATTTGATGCTTTAAATGATATTTTTCTTTTTTTACAGTAATTATTATAAAATTATATATATTCCAAAATCATAGTCATTTTTCTTCCTTGGTATATTTTGTTTGAATAGCTAAGTTGATAATTCTCTATGCAATTGACCATCTCGATTCTATAGTATATGTTCCTCTTTAAGATACTTCTAGCTTATATCAATTTTTTTACTACATTAAATATTACTATGGAACGATCCATTTAATAAGCTACAAGAATGATGACTTAGATGGTTTAGACGTGTGCAAAGAAGATCACACATTAAGCCTATAAGAAAAGGTTGCTATATCGCTATTCTATAAAGCCACTGAAAGGAAGATTAGAGAAGATATAGGAAAAAATGATTGAAGATGATTTGAAGAAACTAAAAATAAAAAAATATCTAGCTCTTAATAGAGGTA
>MNCI01018988.1:10594-53481 GCA_015680685.1 Gnetum montanum | reverse complement strand
AAAACAAAAACAAAAAAAAGCATTTAGTTAACCCCAATTTGTTGGAACAAGGCAAGGATGATGGTGATGATGATTTCATATTACTATGAAGAGGATTCATGATCAATATTTTACTTGTCATATTATCCACAACAATAGTCATCCAATAATATACATTTCTTTCAATCCTAATATTTACTAGAAGAAATATTTTGCAGTAGCTTCTAATTATAATGATCCTTTCCTGAATTAGTAGACAAAGATTTTTTCTTGATTTCAACTTGCCATCTTACTCTTTAGATGCTCTATAAAATTTTAACAATACAAATGGATCAAAAAGATAATATGCTAAATAAAATTTTTGAATAGCTTGAAGCCTCTTGAAAAAGTATCTAAATATTATGTCGTTTAAATCTTGTTTTGATTTTAAACTTGCTAAATCACTTTCCTTGATAACATCATCCTATAGACAAAATTTTCTTTGTAATGTTTTTCAAGATGAATTTCCTTTTCTTTTTTTTTTTCATGAATTTGTAGAATTAATAAATTAAAATAATTCTTTCACTAATATGATAAATGTAGAACTAAAATTTTGAATGATACCTTTCTGGCATTCTCATCATGTTTTTGTTCCACTTCAAGCTTTTGTTGAAGTTCATTGTTAATGACATAAGTGTCCTAATTATCAAACATGCATGAATAATATAAAAATAATATCAATAGGGTAAAGTTGTTTAATTTTTTTGTAATAATAATTCTATAAATTTCTATACCTTATCAATTGACTTATCTTCCAAGATTATGATGATATCCTTATAAGTATTTTTTATTTCTAAAATATTTTTGTATTTCTCTTCTACACATTTCATATTAAAAGTATCTTCATCTATTGAATATAATTTCTCCATAGTTTTAGTCTACAATAAGCTTTGCAGATCATCATCATGCAGAGATATAATTTCAATGTTCTTGTATGTATGTAGAGTTTTTAGTAGACTATTGTAGCAAAATAACATAATAATCAAAGAGATACCTTTGGCAACTATCTTATTCTTAAGCATAGCTATGCTGATGAGCTTGTTCTAAAAGGTTACTAATTTACAAGAGTCATAGTTGACATCTTTTGGAACTATAACATCAACAAGAAGAATATCCTTGAGGGATTCAACATTAAATGAATGCTCCTCCATAACATCATAGCTACTATTTATAAAAGCTTCTGCTACATCAACTATTTATACTATTGTGAAAAAGCAATATATTTAAACATTCAAATTCTTACTCCTGTGATGGTAGATATTCTATATCTAAAAGAAATTTTATGGTAAATGTATTCATTAAAGTTAATAACAAAATCCTTAAATAAATTATAGTTTTTGACATTGATATTAATAATAACTATGGAGAACATAGCATTTGTGTTGTAAAAAATCAACTAAATTCTTTAAAAAATAAAAAGGAGATCATTATTATTATATTTTTATAATCAAAAATATAAAAAATAATGAATTTCTTCATGGAGGAGAATTCTTTTCTATATTGCTATAGTGTAGGATGAATGAATTCTAAATTTTTCTTATAACAATAGAAATCCTGCATTTCTTTAATCTATCTAGCCATGCTAATCTCATCATCAAGAGATATTAAGTATTGATGTAGCATTGATTGAACATATAGTTGAAGTCTTAGTTAATATTTAAAGAACTCACCTTTCCAAACAAGCTAACTAACATATAATTATGAATAGAATATGTATAAAAGCATGTTTAAGTATATAATGTTGAAAATGCAAACTGTAAAGGATAAATAATTACAAACATATACATGTCACAAATATTGTCAATGTTGAGTTCTTTTGAATGCACTATAAAATAATCCCTATTGATAAAGAATTGAACAAAAGCCAACTTTAAGAAATGAACATGCTTCATTTGATCATACTTCTACTCTAATGTTATCATTCGATTGATAATAGATTTTCTTGGATCATCCTTTACCTTGATATTCTTAAAATACATCTATCCACTAAGAATCATATCCATTGATATTTCTATTTTATATTACCTAAGAACTTGTAGTGGATAGAATAAGTTTACATTAGATATTTCAAGTTATTCTCTTTGAAATTCTCATCAATTGATATCATAGGATAACATTGAAGTATTTCATTTTAGTACACAAAAAATATATCATTCCATTTATTATATAATGTATCATCCATATGAAGGAAACTTTTTCATTCTTATAGAGCCTTAAAAGTTGGCATACTAAAATAATAGAAATAATATGCCATTAGTTCATTTTAAGAAAAATAGTTGCATGTAGAAATTCAATGAGAATATTTTAGTATATACTTGAAAATAAATTTTAGGCTATATAGATAGGCTTAAGCTTCTTTGAAAATCCACCATTTGATAATTTTCTAATATTATTTTGAGCTAAGTAGCTTCTAGCATGCCTCAACATCTCTACGTATGATGGATCGTACTTCATACCCTGGAAAATTTTTTAAAAATAAAATATTCTTGTAATAAGAATAATGTGAGTCTCTAGTTCCAATATCTTGGCATGAGGAGCTTTATACAAATTCTTCACTAATTATTCAACATTGTCTTTATCTAATAGAACTTTAGCAACTTCAATCCAATGTTGTTAATCAAGAATTTAGAAGTGTACATCTTCCTGATTCATTTTAAACTCCTTTCTCAAAAGATCATATGTCTATGATCCTGATAGCCTAATAATCCCTATCATATTCTCTGTTGCTATGCCAACTTGCCACTTATAGCATGTTGTTGTAAATTCTATCCCACTAGAAACTTTTTAATTTGTTAATATATAGTCGTGAATGATTTTGACTAGATATTTTATCATTTTGACTAGGAGATCCTCAATGTACTTCATGTTCATTGATCTTATTCTAAACTTAATAGGAGCATGAATGCATTGGTTTATTTTAATCTAATAACTTATTAAAATTTTCAAGTGGAAAAAGTTTCTTTGTGTGAATGCAACTTTAATTGCTTTACTTGTAATGCTAATGGATCTTACTCCAGGACTTAGATTTTTTCTTTATCTTGAATAAATTTATTTTGGAGAAGAATTTGATAGATCCTATAAGATGTATAGAAAACTTCTCATATGATGTGTCAACAGGAGTTCAATGTATGTATCATAAGGATGGTTCATATGATTGAACATATATAGAATCACATATGATATCTACATTAGTATCCTCTGCTAGAATAATCTTTTAATATAGGATATAATCTTAGCCTCTAAATGATTCATCTCTATCTTGTCCATTTCATATTTTGTTCTTATAGAATTTGATTTCATTCATTCCATGTCAATAGCTCCTAAAAGGAACCTTCCTCTAATGTAGTATTGTCTTTGTTAGAAAGATTAGTCTCTCTGCCTAAACATATATGATATTATTATCCTTAATGGAGGTAGCCAAAAAAATACATTGATCTTCATATGAATTTGAATCCATCACTTGAATGAAAACATGAACATCCTCATGTCTTTCCGTAGGCTTCAGAAGTGACATATACTAGGATTTTGTAGGAATCATCTAAGTATTAACATTATGAACAATCTTTCCTATGTGATTTTGAAAAATTAATGATAGAATTTTTAGAAATATATTATAATTCTAATTAGGCTTTGAATGATAAATAAAACATACTAATATTAATGCTGGAAAACATGCATGGACGTGTAACTTATGAATTTGAAGTCATTGTAAAAATAGCATGCTATTTTATAGAAATTTAGCATGATGAAAAATTATGTCAACATGTTTGAATGTGAAACCTAAGTAATCATGCATGATAGATCACTTATTTTATTTCCTATGGAGTCACATGCTCAGACAAGAGTCATGAATACATGATAGTTTAGAGGTTTCTTGCCTAAACATGTTGTCCACCTTCTATTTGTTGTAATTGAAGGTAATATAGAATTCCAGAAATTGAAACCTCCATGGATATGCAACCTATTCAATCTATTATGGTAGAAAAAATGCTCTATTTGCTAGGTAGTAACATTTTTAGTCAAAATAAACATATTAGTCCTAAATACATGATAGCATGGGATGATAGAAACTCATAGTTTAGAGGTTGCTCATTTGAGCATCTTGTCAACTTGTGGATACTAACTTATTTGTTAGTCTATTTTGTTATAATTGAAGAAAATAGAATATCTTAGAAATTAGAACCTACATGGATGTGCAACCTAATAAAACTTGTGCAATAGATTATATGCTTTGTTTCTTCTGGAGTAATATGTTTAGTCAAAATAAATATATTAGTACTCAATACATGATAGAAAGGGATGATTAAAAAGCATAGTTTCAATGATGCTTGCCCAATCATTCTATCTATCTTAAACTACTAATTTATTTTTTATTATATTTATTATAATTGAACAAGATAGAATATCTTAGAAATTATAACCTACATAGACACGCAACCTAAATTGTATGAAATGAAGATACATTGTGCATATTTCTAGTTAATTATGAAATACTTGAACATATTGAATGCTCAAATGACACACATGGAAATCTATAATACATAATTGTAGATTTATGAGCATGTTATAACATGCAATATTGGGAAACCTAGAAATCTATCATCAATTAGGAAATCTATGAATAATATCTGACATAGAAATATATGAACCAAATCAACATAAGAAGATATGTATATCTTGAAACATGCATGATTAGATAACCTATAAGAAATTATATCTAAGTATATACTACCCTATGACTACGTATAGGTATATTAGTTGATGAAATATAAAATTGACATGCAATTTTAGAACACTATATAAATAATATAGGAACATTGATGAACATGTTTTGTATGTATTTGTAGTTTTATGAACATGTTGTAACATACACTATCTAGTAACCTAGGATTTAAGGCATGTATAGATGCATGTTGTAACTTTCATGATTAATGTATGATTAGTAGACACATAAATAAATGACATGAAAGAACAAATTGTACTATCAAAAAACATATATGACCAAGTATAAATTTTCTGTTATGAGTCAAACATGGATTGACCAGTGATATACAACAAAATGAAGAGGTTGCTCATTCGAGCATGTTTTGATGGATCTCCTTTGATAATAAATATAAAAGGATAAATGCTAGGGTATGGTGTCTACATGACTGTGTAATGATTCCAATAAAATGTATGGGATGCTCAATTGAGCTTGTTTCATATAGCTAGGATAATTTTAATATTGGAAAAAAAATTTATTCCTGATGACATGATGTATAGGTTTCTTACCTAAGAAACCCATATTCTTTTCTTTATTTTAAGCACTTCTATTTCTTACCCATATTTATTGCTCATCCATGATCTCTAGGTTTCTCACTTGTGCAACCCATATTCTTTGCTCTATTTTAAGTGATTTAATTTCTCACCCATATTCATTGATCATCCGTATTTATTACTTACTCATGATCTCTAGGTTGCTTACCTAAGTAATCCATATTATTTCCTTCATTGGTAATTTTATNGTAAACGAGCGTAAAACAGCTTGAATCAGTTATCTTCCACGTTATGTTACGCTCTTGCACGCAACGCAATGCGAATGAGCGTAATATAACTTAAAGACAGTTAAAACATGCCTGACGTGCATCTATTCTTCACATGCACAATACGCAAATGAGCGTATTTTGTGTAGTCACAAAGTTTGACATAAAAAGGTTAGGTCAACAGTACCCGAAACATCTGGGGTACACGTCATCAGGGTTGCGCCTTTTCTACAGGATGTCGCAGCCTATAAATACCCCGGTTGACAAAGATACAGGGGTTGGCAAATCAAAGAGGCAAGGACATTTTCCTGAGCACAGGAGCAGTTATCACCTTGAGCAGAGACAGAGAGAGTAGCACTTTGGCAATTGTTGACAGCATCACCTTCCGGCAGAAACAGAGCACAGTTCGCTTGAGCATCGGCAACAAGAGTAATCGTTCTTTTGGGGGAGACACAATTTCCTCCATCAGCGATCATTGGTGATCCTAAACAGAAACTACCTAAGGTGAAAGAAGTGGATCGAAGATCGTGAGACCATCTCGCATGGTTTGTAGACTCTATTGTTCAGAAACAGTTGATCGATAGACGTCAGAGCTTGACCTTCCTTGCATCCCAGCTTTGGCCCACGAGGTAGATCGGACTTCTGTTTGGATAGTTTTCTTGTTGTTTTGCGCATGTTGTACATCAAGTAATCGGGGTCTCCCCATTGTAATGTGATACAAAAAATATACATTTTTCAAGTCAAAGCACAGATCTTGAAACCACGCGTTTCTCTTGTGTTAGCCTCCTCTTATTGTGTTTAGCGTTATCATCGTTACAATTCATCTACGTCGTTTTCCCCTCATTTTGCGATTCCTTGAATCAAATCGATCCGCAGAATATTTCATAATCCCCATCGTTTTACTGATTAGTAAGTCCCTGTCTGATCGACAAGACCGTTCAGGGCACCGCAGATTCGTTTTTCCAGCATAGCCCTCGCACGGATCCCTGGTTAAAACTGTGTACACGGAATTTTGTTTGGTATTCTCCAGCTGCCGACGTTTTTCGTCGTTACAGTTTTCTGGCGCTAGAAGGAGGGCGACTTAGGTTCTGATCCACCTTTTTCGGGTAGCCCTGTTAGCGATCTATACCCAAAATCGTAAACGTAATACCTCCAGGGAAGCTTATGATAAGTCGTGTGGTGTAGATCAGTCTCAGCAACGATTCCTTTGGAATCCTACAGGGTAGAAAGCCTATTTGTGATCTTATTGCCAGCCATCTTTTAGAGCCCGTTATCAGTCATCGTCAATCTCATTGATCAATGGATTTCTTTTACACGACCACAACCGCCATGGTCCTTGCTGATTTGGGTGCCACATCTGTGAACCCTATTGCGGTCACTAGAACAGCTCCTGGCACAATAGGATCTCAAGGAACATCACGCCGGTCATTGAGACTTCAGGGAAAAGAGCCCGTCTTCACAGTCATAACCCCTAAAGAATACAACTTTATCTGTGTAAGATCCAGGCGAAGCTGGCTCTCAGCTGGGCTGAAGTCGAAGCAAAATGAAACTTTGAGGTGATCCACCGAGGAGGCCATGATTTCAAACCAACAGCTTACGACATTATTCCCTTGACCGAACATCAACATGAACTTATCACACAGTTGGTCATGGCCAAGAGCCAGGCTGCATAGGCTATGGTGGAACCCTAGGATGGGGAGGAAGAAGATGATGAGTTTGCAGCCCAGTCCGAACACTCATTCCACACTCTGAGCCCCCATACTTACGTTAATCCGTCATTCCTGCTCAATGGAGAGGCCACCTCTCTTAACCCAGCCATGACCACATAGATGCACATCCCTATCCTTCTACAGGCCACCGCGCAGCCGTCTGGGATGCAAGTACAAATACGTCATAATAACATGGGGGCGATTTCGTCACCGCGGATACTTAGCATCCCAGTGGTGGTCCCGGCGACCATTGCGTCCCATTTCATCCCTCAGATACAACCTCATAACATATCCACAACGTGCCCAGCGCAGACCTTGTCGCTTCTTCCCCCTCCAACTCAACAGATTACCGCAGCTGTTCAGCCACAAACTTACGTCCAACAGCTTGTCGCAAGTCAGTGGGCCAACCCGACAGCGCAACATACCCAGTCTGTGGTGTATGGCATACAACCCTCAGTTGCACCCGCAACGCATGTTCCATAGGTGGTCCCACAGTATCCTCATCCTTATCTCGTGCAGCAGGCGGCACCTAACCCCTCTTTGCAAACTAGTGGGTGGTGGTCTTCACAGGCTCCCCTGCCTGCTGGGATCCCTGCCCCACCAGCTGCTAGCCAACCTCTTCCATCGTTTCCATTTCCTAGCGCCGCCCTCCCAGTCCAACCTCCTATGCCTTCTGCATAGACACCTCCGTCAACAAGTCTGGACCAGGCCTTCCAGCTTATACAGACTCTCACCGAGGAGGTTCGACACCTCAAAGCCGCTGGTTCTGATACCATTCAGATCATGGACTTTTACCAGGATGATCCGATTAGTCCAGCGGTCCCTATGCTGTCGTTGCCAACAGGGATGTCCTTGCCTCATTTTACCAAGTATAATGGGGAGAGAGATCCCAATGCTCACTTGGTCACATTTAGGTCCGAGTCCTTGCTGTTGCAACAGTGGCCACACACGATCATCTGAGTCTTTGCAATGTCTCTAACAGGGAAAGCTTTGGATTGGTACCGAGCCCTCCCACGCTCTTCCATCTCAACCTTGGAAGAGCTGCTAACCCAATTTGTGACCCGCTTCAAATACAACTTGAAACTGGAAGTCACATTGGATCAGCTCATGGGGGTGAAACAAGACTCGCTCAAGCCCGTGTAAAAGTTCATACAGCGCTGGAATGCTACTTTGANCCCGACGTATGTCGCCTATAGGAACACACACAACAAGAACAAAGACAAAGGTAAAGCAGCGACAACGACAGTAGCTGCAATGACTGAGGGTACAAAGATTAAGAACAAGAAGGCACCCACGGTGCCTCCTGAGACCACAGCTGGTGCGAGCACTAGCCAAGACACAACTGCCCCTGAAGGGCCCCCCTAGCCAAAGCCAAACTTTGAGCGTAAGGATCGTTCAAAATACGTGGTCGTGCCTATAAAACATTCCAAACTGTTGAAACACCTATTAGGGGCAAGGCACATTCAACCTAAGAAGATGTCCAAGGAAGCTCTGAAGCGTCACAGACGTCATTGTGAACTGCTGAAGAATCCTTCTTTAACCTTGCCTAACGAACCACTAGTTCCGAGATCTTTCAGGCTAGACCGTTTCTGTGACTACCACCAGCTGTGTGGTCACGATACGGATTACTACTGGGCGTTGAAAGATGACATTCAACGTATGCTGGATGATGGTTTACTCAAGTTAGACAACAGTAACCCGACACGTCCAGAAAACCAAACATTGCACGTATATAAGGACCCGTTGAACGTAAACGACGATCCTTATACAATTACTGTGGTGAGTACGGACAGTGATAGGAGGGAACCGCCAAAAAAGTCTTTTGTTTTACGTGTGCCTGCCAGCTCACAAAGGGGGCCAACCATTTCATCGGTAGCCAGTGGGGTCTCGAGGCCGCCCTTCATCATACGGGCACCTTCTTAGATACACCCTCAGTCACGTAGCGATAGTCAAGTCGCGGCCTCATCCGCGCCCATGCCTAGGGCACCCTTCATTATCAGGGCGCCAAAACCACAGGCTACTCCTCTCACACAGGGGCAGACCTCCAACCAAAAGAGTCAACCATCACCTCCCAAACGAAAGGGAGAGGACACATCAGTTAATGCAACGAAAGACCATTTTATGCTCGGCTTTCCTAAGCCTAGGCCCTTGGCCTTTGTGCCTTCGCCTGTACCTCAGGGGCAGGATAAAGGTGCAGAAACACAACCACCTTCTCTTGGCAGGAAAAAGATCAACCCCCCGACTGACACCGTTCCACCTCGGGAGATCCGTCTCCTAGGCCGAATGGAAGAGGAAAAGGGGGATAAACAACCCAGTCGAGAGAAGGATCTCCTCGATGCATTTACGGAAGTCAAACAGGCTCTCAAGCAAAAGAACACAACACTGAGCCTTTATGACCTGCTTATGACATCTCGGGAACATCGTGAGGCTATGGTATGCATGCTGATGTCCATATCAGTCGATGGCAGCTTACCAACATAAGAGGAAGCGATACATGCTGTCATGTTTCCTTCTGAAGCTGAGCAACCCAGGCCTACCTCGTTGACCTTCCATGACGAGTCTATTAAATATGATCTAGAGAAAGGTTAGGTGACAACTGAACCTATGTTCATCACCATCCGGGTTGGTCAATACCGAATCCAGAGAGTGCACATAGATGATGGCACAGCTACCAACGTCATACCCTATTCCATCATGGATAGGTTGGGTCTGGTCGACTAGATCACTTCCACGACGACGGCTTGCGTAAAATTGTTCAACGGGGCACGGGTTCAAGTCAAGGGGACGGTGCGTATTGAGTTTGTGGCGGGGGATTAGTTCCCAACAGAGGCCACTTTCTTAGTCATTGAGGAGATGCTAGGGTTCAACCTGATGTTAGGGAGGTCGTGGTTAGCCCAGCTGAGGCCGGTTTCATCACCGATACACCAAGAGATACACCTGCCCTATGCCAGAGGGGAGGTTGTGATACGCGGTGACGAAATCACCTGCATGACCGTCAATAACATTGAAGAAGAACAAGGTTCGGAGATAGAAATGACTGATGATCAGACCCATCTCCAAATCCCTCAACAAATCGACAGCAATGATGACGGTCTAGCTTGGGCCGACCTGCCATTTCCGAATGGTAGCGTAGAGGAGTCAAACCATAAGTTTCCTCGCCCTTACGCAACGCTCAACGTAAAGGCCATTAAGAGAAAATTACGTATTAATGGTTGAATGATGGTCTTTGTGTACGTTATCATGTTTTGGCAAGTTATTGCGGCTTGTACTTAGCCATTTCTTGTGTTTCATACATTTTCACGCTACATTCGCTTTCGGAGTTTATGCTTGTCATTTCTTATGCTATTCGATTTACTGTACTCATACTATTTACGCTTTCTATATCATGCAGTTACCCAATGGCCCGCAACGGCCTTAAACTAGTTACACAGAATTGTATACCATTATCATTTACGCATATTACGCCACGGCCCGCAACGGCCTTAAACTAGTTACATAGGATTGCGTATTAATACTATTTACGCTTTCTATATCACGCAGTGGGCCCGCAATGGCCTTAAACTAGTCGCTAGTTTACGCAGAATCATATGACAGCCTGCGATGGCCTTAAACTAGCCATTACATTCTATCATTATAACTTAGGGGAAATCCTTAATAATTACATTCACGCTGTGCAGATAAAAGAATAAAAGTCAAAAAAGATAAAATAATTGACATTTAAAATATCCACCAGGTCTTATAATGCGTCTTTTCAGTTATTCATAAAATAATACTTCACTCCACATCAATAAGATTATGCGTAAACCATAATTACGCATTTCCTCTACTGCCACTATCACTAGTATCTCTTAAGTCCGGATCCAGCCCTAATGGATCGTCCTCCAGTGGGCCATCGTTTCTGGGAATTATTCTTTCATGAAGAATTTCCTCTTCATGAGGTCCTCATTCCGGCATCGGCTCCACGGGTGGATGCTCTTCATCGTTGTGTTCTTCCTCTTCCTCTGCTTCTACTTCTTCCTCTGCATCTGCTACTTCCTCTACTGACTCCTTAGCTGGCTCGTCTTCTCTATCCTCTTCTGGTACCTAGATACAAAAGAAGAAAAGATATTAGCAAGGCAAGCCTTGACAAAATAATCAGAGAATTTAGATTTAGTCATGTAGAAACTCACTTGTGATGGCCTTGCTTCCGTAGCAAAGGGAAGCTTGTCCAAGCCAGCCCACAGGCGCTTTATAATCTTTTCCTCCGTTAGATCTAGCCACACATCCTCTCCCAAGGCAGCTCTAGCCTTCACTTTCCCTATCTCCACGCTAGTCCAACGAGGCGGATCAAGGAAGAATGTAGGGACTATTCTCTGGCCCCCAGGGAGAGTCATCTCCCTTTCCAGAGATGCACTTACAGTCACCTGCTCTTCAAACTTCTGGAAGGCTTTAGAAGCTCCGATGACATCCAGGAAAACTTCTAGAGATTGAGCCTTGATGGCAGAATCGCGATAAAGTTTATGATAAGTGATGCTTTCTCGCTTATACAGATGTTTGTGGTCCTTTTTCTTCTGCCTCCACTCTTGCACGCTTGCACAATAGTCCCTCCAATCCTAGCTTTTCTGAGCTAGGAGCTCTATCTGCATCCGCTGCTCTATCAACGCCCGACTGGTTTGCACGCTGTGTTTGATGGTGGTCCAGTAATGGGAGTAGTCGACAACAGCAGTACGCCAGTCTTCATCCCCCGTCGCCTGTGCCTACAGGAAGTCGCACTGTGATCTTAGGTCTCCGACCTCTTTGATCAGAGACTCAACCCTTTGTTCTGCTCTCTGCAACCATTTCCAGAGGCTCTCATTGACGCCTTTACTCTCCCATAAGGAGCGTGTCGAGCGTAACGCATATTTACGCATTTCCTCATAAATGTGGCGTGGCACGGCTGCCCCATCAGATGGAGGCTCCACTGTGTCTAAATCGATGGGCTCCGTGGGATCCCATCGGAGGCGAGCTCCTAACAGAAACAATCATCAATATTGGTGACACATTACCACTATGTAATATCACAACCTTACTACAACCATAACGTACCAGCTCCAGGTTTGACGTGCTCTAGGTGCTCGATCATGTCACTGACAATGCCTTGTATGAAGGAAAATTTATCAGAGAAGTCTCTCCACGCTTTGCTCACATCGATAGACGTGGATACATCCTCTTCTCCTGTAGCGTAATCCAGTTAGAAACTTCATCTATTAACAAAATCCTGTAAACTTGCTAACACACTCATTACCTCTACCGGTGATAGTGGCGACTTCACCAACATTTTTCACCTCCTTTTCCTCTTCACGCACTTGAGTCTGTACGTCGCTGGTTCCAGTGGCTGGGGCCTCCTCATGCACCAGGTTCTGTGCACGGCTCCCGCTAACAGCTGGGGCCTCTTCCTCCACAACTAAGGCCCCTTCCCCACGACTTAGTACTACTGCCCCTATCTCAGGGGTCAGCTCCTCTGTAATTTTCACTAGTCATATCACAATACCTTAGTATATCATTCCAAACCATCTAAATGAACATTGCGTAATACAGTTCCTTCACGCTTACCAGGCAGAGGCTTACTCCGCTGAACTTTGATCGTCACAGTTCGGCCTGCGCTACTCCCAGGCTTGGCAGAAGCCTCGGTTATACGAAGCCTCTTACTCCAAGCTGCAGGTTCCACGATTTCCTCCACCAGATGTTTCCCCCATGAGGCATCGCCAGTGTAATTAGGCATTATCTCACCTATACTGTCAGGGCCTCGCAGCCGAGACGTCGCCAACCCCTTGGTCGTTATAGACAGTGACTCCCCGATCCCTTCCGGCGGATCCTGCCCACGGATAGTGCTGAGGATATGGGTAATCCAGGGTTTGGACAGCTGATCTCGGTCTTGCTGCACCCACACCCCATTCCTTTGGACGACTAGAAACTCAGCAAATCGCCGAAGACAAGCGATGAAGAAGGTGTAATGCACATTAAAATGAGACTCAAGCTTCTTGCGAAGCTTGATCATCTCGTTGCGCAGCCCCTTAGCGAAATAGCTTGCCCAATTGAACTGGGTCCCCTCTTCCAGAACCTCCCACATAATACGGGTCTGTTCTATAGAAAAGAACTTCCCTTGCGAGAGAGTTTTGGGGAAGGTCCGGGCCCGGAAAAGGGGATAAATTGTCTTGGCGACACCCAACTCGAATTTTTTGCAAGGAAACCCTTTAGCCTCCTTTGGGACCCTTACCCACTCCTCCAGCCACCTCTGGAAGTCGAGGCTCCTCTTTGCCTTCTCACTTACTGGAAGGCCGTCTGAAGGGATGCCAAATACGTCTTCAAAGAGCTGAGCGTCAATCTTAAAGCTTACACATACGTGATGTACGCGCGTGCAAAAACGCTCTACCTTTTCGTTGAAGGAGTTGACCAGGGTCAACATTTCATTGGTGGGGACATCAGGAGTTGCAGCTAAAAATAGATGCATTAGCCCTGCTGCTCGGATCTTGGTGGTCACCGCAACTGGGACCGCCGAGTGGCCGAGCCAGCGCTGTGCGTCCTTGATGTTGTCGTAGCGGAAGAGGACGGTGCTCGCCTCACGGCCGAAAATCGTAAGGGTAATCTCCCGGGATTCCCTGACTGAATAGCGTAAAACATAAGTCAAACTAAAACACTATTACACAACGCTCACAATTTACAACTATACTATGCAATAATCGACTATACAACAGCCTTACCAGGTCCAAATGGCAAGGGAAATGGCAGAAGGTTCCTCTGCACGTCCTCAATGGTAAGGGGTGAATCTAAGGTCCAGTCATCGTGCAGCCACCCAAGTTTCTGGCAATTCTCAAAAGCCTTAGCATAGCAGGTGGGGTATTCACGCATGTCGAAGCCAATCTGCCCTATAACACCAGCACACACGTTGCTAGTTGAAGTAAATGCCATTATTGCCGTTTCGGCCCATGATAACGTATCTCCATTTCCAAATAACCTGTTGTCATGAATAAAAAACCTGTACCATACCACATAGGCTTATCTTACATTTTGCACATAGGCTTATCTTATACTTCACATTGATGACAAACATATAACAAAAAAAAATACAGTTAACAAAATTTTCTTACCCGCCTGCGTAGTACACTGTGCCTTGTGGGTTTTGGAAATAGGTCGAGACATGGCGAGCCACGAACAGCGTGTTATATGCATGATAACAACTAAACTGAGCCATTTCCCAGATCCAGTTTAAGCACCTCAAGCCTTGGGCGCTAAGTTTTTGGTCCTCGGGACGACCCGTATCGATGGCCCCATCTGTCAAGAAGGCCAGGATCCCTTGTGCAGAACCTGCCAGCAGGTGCTCTAAAATGGCATCGACGATATCGTCGGACAAATTAGACCACACAATGATGCTGTAGTTGCGTAGTAAAAACTGCAGAAACTCCAGCGCACCCTGTCGAAACCATATGGCCTTCCCTTACAACCGCGTTTGCAGGGGAGGGACATTAGGAACGATAGGGTTTATACAACACAAAACCCCGACAATATCCAAGATAATCAGAATAGGCTTTAGTGTAACGCTGTACAGAAAACCCGAAACATAAATTAACGTCTAGATTTACATTTGTATCGCTAATACAGAAAACCTAAAAACTACGCCTAATTATCTAGGCTGAAATTGCCCAAACCCTTCCAACAACGCAAGGTTCGTCCCTGACAACGGCGGTAGACGCAACCCCATCAAACCCTCACATTAACCCGAGGTCCATAATTTGCAATCCACATTCACGCAAAAGATACTACGAAAAATAGACATTAAAACAAACATAAGCATGTAAGGAATGACCTACTGGTTCAAAGGCATAGGGTCACGAACATCGACAACCGCCTGCGAAACGCGCTCTAGATTTTCTTGCACCTCATCGATTTTGGCCAATTTTGCATTCTTCCTTTTGATTTTTGGTGCCATTGTAATAGCTTCAGAATTTTTCACCGTTTAGCACTTGCAAATCTTTGTAAAACCACACGCTCTAATCTTCTGCTCCTTCTTCTCTCGCTCAGCAACAGTTACGAATTCGAATTCACAACCGCCAACAGCCCGTTCTCGTCCAAAACCACTTACTTATATGTGAGGATCACCGACTTGATATCCGATTTCAGCGGGACTCTCCTAAAACGGAACCTGAAAATCAAGATATTAATGCGGCTGATATCGCATGCACCACTATCCAAAATGACGTTAAACTATCACATCTTATTGCCTCGTAATCGGGTAGCATTGATTACAACCTGTTTACAATTTCAAACTTCAATTAACTTTCCACGTTTGACAACACTACGTCATCTTTCTCCTAATCATTTACGCACTTTACGGTTTTGCAGGATAGACGGCAAATGGACGCAACATTTTCAGCACCTCTAACTTTGACGGGCCCATACGGAAAGGTAGTTAGGCAATTCGACTCCATGCTAGTAGACATTAACCCCCCTTTAGAAGACGTAACCATAGCCGCGTTAGAGACGTCCCCAGAATGGCCAGAACAATCGACGTGCACACTAGACTTGGAGGCTGGGGACATAACCGAAGACCCCCTCAATGAGGTCTCTATCGTTACACATAGGGGTGAAGCCAAAACGCCTAAAGTCAGTTCTTTATTAGACTAGAAAACACACAATTCCATAAAGCAGGTCCTGCAAGACAACATTACCATCTTTGCATGGTCATACGAGGATATGCCTGGACTAGATCCCAGGCTAATCTAGCATAACATCATCTTAGACTCGTAGATTAAAGCAGCTAGGCAAAAGGTACGGAAAATCAAGCCAGAGATCACGCTAGCTGTGTGTGATGAAATCACCAAACTGTATCAGGCTGGTTTCATCCGTGCGGTTGATTACTCGGATTGGTTATCTAACATTGTAGTCATCCCAAAGAAGACCAGAAGCATACACATCTGCATAGACTTCCGGAATTTAAACAAGGCTACAATCAAAGATAACTTCCCGCTTCCGAGTATAGATCAACTAGTCAATACAATAGCTGAGCATGCGCCTCTATCCTTCATGGATGGCTTTTCGGGCTATAATCAAATCCGCATCAACCCAGAACATCAATTGACAACAACGTTCATGACACCCTGGGGTACTTTCTATTATACCATGATGCCTTTTGGTCTAAAGAACGCCGGAGCAACGTATCAACGAGCTATGACATACATCTTTAGTGATTACCTCTTAGGGAGACTGAATGATTATGTAGAAAATATAGCTATGAAGTCTTTAAAGTCTGAGGATCATTCAGAAGACCTGGAATTAGTCCTTAAAAGATGCTCCAAATACGAGCTCCGGCTTAACCCAAAGAAGTGCGTATTCGAAGTTAAAACTAGATGCATGCTGGGGTTTATGGTGTCAGAAACTGGCATATGAGTTGACCCTGATAAGGTCAAAGCCATTGTCGAGTTAACGTCTCCTACAGACCTCAAGCAATTACGCGGGTTACAGGGACGCTTACAGTTCATACGCCGATTCATCTCGAGATTAACCGACAAGCTACACCCTATGTAGCACTTGCTGAAAAAGGGGGTTAATTTCGAATGGACCGACAATTGCCAACGTGCGTTTGACAGCTTAAAACAAGAACTGCAACATTTGCCGACGGTTTTCCGACCACAAAGGAACTTACCATTTTACATTTACCTTGCGACTTCGGACGTAGCGTTAGCAGCATTACTTTGTCAAAGGAGGGATGATGGGTCGGAAGTGCCCATCTACTACTTGAGTCATGCTCTATGTGCGTACGAAACGAGGTATAATGATGTAGAGCGTAACTGCCTAGCATTAGTTTTTGCGCTTAAAAAGTGTAGGAATTATCTTTTCCGTAGCAAGGTCAACATCATTTGTAAAAACAACATTCTTAGGGCCATTACGCACAACCTATACGAGAGTAGTAAAATAGCTCGCTGGAAGGCTATCACGGCAGAATTCGATCTATATTATATTGGCCAATCTTCTATGAAAGGCCAAGCGATAGCTGACTAGTTAGTAACGTTACCAATTAACAATCAGGCGACTATAGAACCAGAATTCCCTGATGAACATGTACATAGTTTAAGCCCTGTCTTGACAGGCCCCGAAGCAACGTTGTATTTCGACAGAGCTTCAATCGCTAGAGGTGGCAGTGCTGCCACTGTTATTACGCTATCACCTGAGGATGTGCATCTACACGCTTATCGCTTGACCTTCCCTTGTACGAACAATGTGGCAGAGTACGAGGGGCTCCTCAGGGGATTACTAATTACCAACGAACTTGATGTTCGACACCTGGCGATTAGGGGTGATTTGATGCTTATCATAAATCAGATCATAGGAGTCTATGCCTTCAAGGCTGTACATTTGCAGCCCTACTGCGATAAGGCTAAAGATCTTCTAAGACGATTTGCGACCATCGATGCCCAACACGTGCCACACACTAACAACACCCTGGCCGACACACTGGCCACCCTGGGTCTGAACGTGCCTTCACATCTGTTTGACACCTGCCCTGCATTGATAACAGACTGCGCAGATCCTATCATTCAGGTAGTGCAAATCTCTTCTCTTCTCAAGGAAAGCATGCTTGAATGGTACGATGACATTAAAACTTACCTTCTACAGGGCGAGCTACCATCTGAATTGACATGCGCGCAGAAGGATGCAATTCGCAAGAAGGCTAGGCAGTATGTCATCATGGGAGACAATACTCTTTGTAGACGCTCTTTTGATGGTGTGCTGCTTACTTACGTCAACAAAAACCAACGCAACATATAGTCGGCAAAGTTCACAAGGGACTGTGCGGCGGTCACGTAGCACCACGAGCGATGGCCCTAAAAATTTGTCGCTTAGGATACTACTAGCCACGCATGGAGAAATATTTCCTGACGAAGGTTAAAACTTATGACATGTGTCAACGTCACGCAAACCTCATCGACGTGTCACCTACAGAATTACATACAACGCAGATAACATGGCCATTTCAACGATGGGGACTGGACATTATAGGCCCTATCATGCCGAAATCTTCTGCAGGTCATAGCTTCATAATTACCACTACTGAGTATTTTATGAAGTGGGTAGAGGCTGTTCCCCTACGGAAGATCACATCCCAACAGATTTGCCATTTTATCCTGGACAATATAGTAACTAGATTTGGTCTCCCGATGACTATCGTAACCGACAATGTGCCACAGTTTAGTAGCACGGAAACCAAATCCTTCTGTGATAACCTGGGCATCAGACAATCTTTTTCCTCCCCTTATTACCTGCAAGCAAATGGTCAAGCTGAAGCAACGAACAAAGTGATCATCAATCTGCTCAAGAAAATGCTCGACGGCAATAAAAGACGGTGGCACGAACAGATCCTCTATGTGCTATGGGCTTATCATACTACATGTAGGATAGCTACAGGTAATACGCCCTATAGCCTTGTTTACGGGTCTGAAGCAGTGCTACCCCTCGAGTTGCATATTCCTTCTCTGAGAATGGTCCTCTCCATGGTTATAAATGAGGCTCAACACACCGAGTCTCGAATCACGGATTTGGATTCAGTAGAAGAGAAGCGAATAGACGCTTGGTACGATTGAAAAGTATCAAGATAACTAGAGATAGAAGCATCGTCACAACCTTCAGCAGCGCCCAATCAAGAAAGGAGATCTAGTTCTCAAGGCCATGCGTGAACCAGTAGGCAAATTCCTGGCAAACTGGGAAGGCCCTTTCTTGGTGGTTGACGTGTACAGCAACGGAGCATTCAAGTTAGCAGACGTCAACGGCAATGAATTGCCAAATCCTGTAAATCATGTGTATTTGAAGCGGTATTACATTTAGCAGCATCTATGGTGTCAATAGCAAGTATGGCAATGAACATCCACTACGATGCTAAATTGGCAATACACGTCCGCTACGACGCTAAACTGGAAATACTCGTCCGCTACGACGCTAAACTGGCAACCACCGTCCACTACGACGCTAAACTGGTAAGTTGTAACCGTCCAATACGACGTAAAACTGGCAATGTTGTACAGGTCCACTATGACGAAAAACTGGCATCTTTTGCACGTGTTCACCATGACGCTAAATTGGCACCGGTTGTTCGCTATGACATAAAACTGGCATAGGTAAGTGGCCTTCTGCTGAGACATAAAACCAGCACAGCTCTATCCTTGGGTCATGACACAAAACTAACATCCATAGCATGGTCTGCTGAGACCATAAATCAGACACGCCACCATCTGCTACGACGTAAAACTAGCATTTCTTGGTCTGCCTGGACTTTAAACTAGGACCATGGTCTGCTGAGACTTAAAACCAGCAATGACAGTCTACCAGGACTTAAAATTGGGACTTACAGACTATTGACATGCAAATCAAGCAAGCGTGATCATCCTTGTATAGCTGCACGACGGACGGGGTGGGATACTGGGACGATCTCAGCATCACCACCCCATCGACATCCTACTGATTCCTCGGATGAGCTGAGAGGCATACTACTGACCCCTTGAAGATGTCATCTCTATGGCCACTACAGTGGTGGTACGTCTGAGGGTTTAGTTTCGCCAGCCGGAGCCTCGACAAAATCCTTGTCGACAGCGACCTCGGATACCTTCGCCGATCATCACTATCAGACGCTGGCTTCGCAAATTCATCTAGCTGGTTCCCTGCACAACCAGTTAGCTGCACTGTGTCTGATGCCTTTTGGTAGCGATATGCTGGGCCGAGCGTCGAGATGGAAGGTTTTGGCCTCATGCTACAACTCCTTCTTCATGGCCAGATCACTCTATCTCGCATCAAATGACGCTCATTTCGACAACCTCGCCTCTTGTTCGCACGAGCAATGGCATTTTTTGTTTTCTTCTGTGGTTGCAGGTTACTTGTTTTGAGGATGTCATTCAAAGGTGAGTTCATCTGAGCGGTGAAGAACAATAGTGTTTTGAGATGGCTGCTCAGGTTTGCCTGACCACTCATAATCCTATACCTCCCATAATCCTACTCTTAGCTCTCATCCCTACCACCTGCTTCTTGTATGAAAAAGCTACATACACAAACACACATCTTTCACACTCGCACTACAACCAAGCCCATAACACGGTTAAGCGCTGTAGCAGAGATATCGCAGAAGTGATGCACCGTGCTCCTTTTGCAAGCATTCCTACTATAATCGGTGACAGAGAAATCTCAGGCTGATGTGCTATGCTCGTCTGAAAGCATACCTGTTGACATAAGTGTGCGTACGTTTCTGTGCATTCAATAAGCGTATTCCATACTCCTACCATCCTAACTCATTTTACGTCTTCCCTGAACTTGTTTCCTACTATGTCATTCTATCTCCCATTCCCTCCAGCTTTGCTCTTCCATGTTGATAGGGCAACGCTTGAGTAGCCATGGATGGACACTGTTCTTGATTCTACCAATCCGGTGTTTCGTATTCTTTGCCGACATCTTTCAGGCCAACCCTCTAACCGTCAACAAAGAGGGACCATTGAAACACCGTGAAAATTACGAGTCGGCCTCAGGCAAAGATTCGCAATTCAGGCGAGGGCGCATGTCAGAATTCCAGAAGGGAGAATAAGATAGAGCAAGACCAAGAGGCATGTAGCATCAAGTCTTTGACTTCCTGTGCAGATTCCTAATCTTTCTATGCTTTCTCTATTTACGCTATATCATGAGACATAGCGTAATAGCGCTTAGTGTGATTCTCTTCAAACATAATCTGGCATCAAAAGGCTATTTACTTCGGCATGTGGAGAGGCTTGAGCAGTGTAACATGCGACTTCTCATATATTTTGCTAAGGCTTTTGTTCAAGGCCAGGTTTACACTTTGTTACGCACGGCAGGGTAATGAGCTCCAAAACAGTCAAAGGCAAAGTCTAAGGAAGTGCAAGAGATCAACCCTTTTCTCTTGGCATGCAGATTGCTCATCATACGCAACGAAGCGTATCGCAGCGTATTTCATCGCCAAGCTAAACATTGTTTACACTTCATTACGCACAGCTGCGTAAACGAGCGTAAAATAGCTTGAATCAATTATCTTCCACGTTATGTTACGCTCTTGCACTCAACACAATGCGAATGAGCGTAATATAACCTAAAGACAGTTGAAACATGCCCAACGCGCATCTGTTCTTCACATGCACAATACGCAATTGAGCGTATTGTGCGTAGTCACAAAGTTTGACACAAAAAGGTCAGGTCAACAGTACCTGAAACGTCCGGGGTACACGTCATCAGGGTTGCGCCTTTTCTACAGGACGTCGCAGCCTATAAATACCCCGGTTGACAAAGATGCAGGGGTTGGAAAATCAAAGAGGCAAGGACATTTTTCTAAGCACAGGAGCAGTTATCACCTTGAGCAGAGACAGAGAGAGCAGCACTTTGGCAATTGTTGACAGCATCACCTTCCGACAGAAACAGAGCACAGTTCGCTTGAGCATTGGCAACAAGAGTAATCGTTCTTTTGGGGGAGACACAACTTTCTCCATTAGTGATCATTGGCGGTCCTAAACAGGAACTACCTAAGGCAAAAGAAGTGGATTGAAGATCGTGAGACCATCTCGCATGGTTCGTAGACTCTATTGGTCAGAAACAGTTGATCGATAGACGTCAGAGCTTGACCTTCCTTGCATCCCAGCTTTGGCCCACGAGGTAGATCGGACTTCTGTTTGGACAGTTTTCTTGTTGTTTTGCGCATGCTGTACATCAAGTAATTGGGGTCTGCCCATTGTAATGTGATACACAAAATATACATTTTTCAAGTCAAAGCACAGATCTTGAAACCACGCGTTTCTCTTGTGTTAGCCTCCTCTTATTGTGTTTAGCGTTATCATCGTTACAATTCATCTACGTCGTTTTCCCCTCATTTTGCGATTCCTCGAATCAAATCGATCCGCGGAATATTTCATAATCCCCATTGTTTTACTGATTAGTAAGTCCCTGTCTAATCGACAAGACCGTTCAGGGCGCCGCAGATTCATTTTTCCAGCATAGCCCTCGCACGGATCTGTGGTTAAAACTATGTACGTGGAATTTTGTTTGGTATTCTCCAACTGCCGACGTTTTCCGTCGTTACAATTATAATATTGGAAAAAAATTTATTCTCGATGACATGATGTATAGGTTTCTTACCTAAGAAACCCATATTATTTTCTTTATTTTAAGCACTTCTATTTCTCACCCATATTTATTGCTCATCCATGATCTCTAGGTTTCTCACTTGTGCAACCCATATTCTTTGCTCTATTTTAAGTGATTTAATTTCTCACCCATATTCATTGATCATCCATATTTATTACTTACTCATGATCTCTAGGTTGCTTACCTAAGTAATCCATATTATTTCCTTCATTGGTAATTTTATATAGTTATGTTTGAAGGTTCACTTAAGTAACTATACTTCAAGACCTTGATTTTTGAACTGCCTAGCTCAATTGATATTGATAAGTGACAAGTCTATATGATTAGGAAATGTTTCCATCCTTGAAGTCATGGTTTCTAGGATACTCAACCAGGCATCGCATTTAAATTACTCTAAATTATTTTCTAAATTATATTACTAATGCTTGAAGACCTATAATTATTTAGGATTTTATCTTGCTACCATGGAAATTTTCATTTCATAAATGTATGATTTGAAGGTTGTTGGTCTAAGTAACCTTTCTTAAAAACCTTAATTTTCAAGATAGCATGTCCAATTTATAGGCAAATTTATGTAATAACTATGGTAAAACTAGTAAATAATTTAGGATTTTTTTACATTATTAAGAAGAAATATTAGTGTGAACAATAACTTTGGATAGTTTTTGATAGCTTCATAATTTATAGGCATATGTTATATGATGTTTATCTATTGGTGAATACATTCCAATGAGAGAGAATAAGGCACAAAAAATTAACATATGCAAGGTCATAGATCAACAACTGCTAAATATGCTTGGATGAGAGAGAATAAGAAATAAAAGATGAAAATAATCTAGTTTAGTTATCAACTGATCCTAAATATGTTTAGTGAAGAAAGAATAAGACATAAAAAATAACATATGGAAGGTCATAGATAAAAAACTACTAAATATGTTAAAATGAGAGAGCATATGGCACAAAAAATGGAAATAAGATAGTTTAGATATCAAATAATTGAATATCTAATTCAATCAAGTAATCATTTACTAAATTATGATGATTGTAAAATTAAGAGATCAATTTCCTATCTAGCTTATTTATACTATAGTTTTACAACACTTTTAGCATGCCTAGGCACAGTGTTAACATCATAACACTATAAGTAAAACATAAAACATGATGTGAGACATCCAATATAAAGGAACACAAAGCAGTAAACTATTATAGGTCCAACATGAACAATTTGCTACAATATACTGAACATGACAACTAAGCTTACATAGTTAGCAAAAACTAAAATCATCCATAATCATTGACTAGCAAGCAACTAATAAGATTTTTAAGTAACAAAAATCAGCATAGATATAGATGTAATAATGTTTCAATTATTTAATAACTTCCAATAATTTTAAAAATACATATTAAGCATTCATAGATTGAAATACCTAAACCTCATCATTATGCACAAAAATTATCAACATTATTGTACGACCATAATTACTAAACAAGAATCCCAAAAAATCATAAATTAAATAAGAAAAAGGTTGGTCATTTAATGATAAATGTGCCTTTCATAAACAACAAAAATTTTAGAACTTTGTATACTTTGAGTTCATTAAACATAGAATAATAATTTATTTGGTACTCATAAACAACTAACATTTGAGTTAGTAGAGTAGAGAAGAAATACCAAATGATGTTAGTAAAGCAATGTTTGCATATTGAAATGCTCCTAGAATATTCTCAATTTTCTACTACTTACAATAAAAATAGTTCATATATTCTATCTTCATAATGCTCATTATTTGAACTTCTAGTTTCAAATTGGAGGGACGTGATCCCATTCTTACTATGCTAATTATTACTTATGGATATTGAAATTGTTACATGTAGATATTTTGTTTCATCATGCTTGCTATCTTAAATATTTTGCAATGAAAATTAAAGTACTTTTCTATAATTTATGTCTCATTTTGACATGTCTCTAAACTTTTGGGTAATAAGTTACCAAGCTTATTTTGAATTTAATATTCCATTAGTATTATCAATATCTTATTTTTGTAGCCATAATGGTTATTCATGGAACCACCCATGTTTCTGAGATTTTCATATGTTCTCTCCAAAGATCTTATTAATATTTTAGTATTTTTATTGTTCAATAAGAATGTTAAAAATTGATACATTGCTTTACCTTATAATGGAAAAAAATTATCTTTTAATGAAAGTATTGTATATGAAATTTGAGTTTTCACCTTGTATTCATTCAACTAGAATTATTTATTGTATTTTCTAAATCATAAAAGGCCTAAGATACTTACAAAGTAATACAATAAGTTTTTATACAATAATTAGTCATACAAAAGAATGAATTATAGTAAAAATTTTTAATAAGAATTAAAAATTTAGGATTTCCTAATTAATCATACAAATTCATGCTTCTTTATGGTTGATTATTATCTAAAAATTTACGTTCCTTGATTCTAATCAACATAACTAATTACATTGTTACAAATTAACTTTTCTTTCTTGAATCTAATCAAAGGTTGGATAATAATAGTAGTGAGGAATCCTACCTTTGAAGCCCTAAGTCTAACATTTTATATGGAGACTTAATGATAAAAAGTAGTTTACATGGAATTAGAAATCAAAATTCCAACTCAAGGTGTAGGGAATTTATCACAATTTATCATGTAAAGGTAAGAACTAACATCTATAATAAGTTTGGGAGAAAGCCCTAATTCTAAAGTTCTAATTCTTATATGCATTATAAAAAAAATAGTAAGGAATAATAAAAAACATACCATGTTGATGATGGAAATTAGTGGAGTCAGTGGCAATGGTTGGAAAACTAGTGGAGTCAGTAGTAGCAATGTAAAAATCAATGGAGTTGAGAGTAGTGATGGGGAATTTAAGCCAGTAGTAAAGGTGATGAGAGAAATGGCGCATAGAGGTAAGACAAAATTATTTAGTCAGTGATGAAACCCCTTCTCCACTTCTCTATCTTTGCAAAAAGAAAAAAAAAACAAGAAGAAGAAGAAAAAAGAAAAAGTGTAGGAAATCAAGAAGAAAAATGCATTGATGTAGATAATGCATTATGTGGGAAAAGAGAATTCATGGAAATGTTTGTTGTGCTATGTCTACATGAAAGCCCATAAGAAACTATGTTAGGATATAAAATTTAGTGATATAAGAAAGCCATCAAGAAACTACATTGTAAATTCAACGTTTTTAAAATTTTTCAAATATATTAGCTATGCAATATCTACACCCTCATAAATTTGCAAGATCCATTTTCCTTATATTTGTTCATCATCATCATGGAGTCTTCTCAATAATTCTTATATGAAGAAGGATCTAAGGGTCTTTACATTGGATCTATCTCATCTCTTATATTTAATTTATATATGTGGATGATACTATGATATGGTAAAAGCCATGATGGATAAAGTAACAACTATTAAGAGGATTCCTAATAGGTTTTTTAAGGAAATTATCCTCTAAGTATCCATTATACTAGGAAAAGACTAAGATGATGATGATGAGGTTAATTGGTCAAAATCCACAATCTACTTCATTAATATTATAAGGCTTAAAATTTCTAATTAGTTGCAAATAATTAATGACACAAAAGATGATATTATGACATCCCATTCTTGAATGTCATAAAAAACATGATCATTCATCATTTAATTCATCGTATTCATTGCATTCGTAAGTAATATAACAAAAATATTATAAAATAATTTGATTAATAAATGAATGAATGGTAAATAAATAACAGAAATAAAAAAAGAATTTGATTAATAAGACTGGCTTACTATAACATCCTCTAGTTATCTTCTCATGCCATTGAGGCCTTTGAGGCAATCTAACACTACTACCAGGGTTAGACTATCTTGCCAAAGGGGTGATTAATTCCTTCTTGCCCTACTTCACCCAGCTCCTTTCATTTGCCATTCCAAGCTTTGCAACTCCATACCAGTATGACCTTTAAACCTAGCCTTAAATGGCATAGGTGAAATCCTTTTCTAAGGGATACATGAATAATTTTAACTCCTCATAATGAGATGTCCATTCATTTGAAGGTTAATTACATTGTTACAATTTTTTTCCATCCTTAACATAGAATGGGATGTTATAATCTAACCCACCCCTCCTTAAGCATCCAACTCATCCTTGAGTGGTTCACCTATGTCCAGTGACACAGTAGCTACTTCATCGTTATGCTCCTTAGCTTTAGCTTCTTTATTATCCTCATTATAATCTATACAAACCAAAGACTGGAAATTATAAAATATAATTTATTACATAAATAATAAATATGATTTATCATTCAATATAATGATGATCAAAAAGTTTGGGGTAAGTGTTAAAAATAAACTCCCTGTTCTTCCAAGTTTGTTAATTACAATATGGCCATTGAACAAGAACTTGACTGATAGATTTATTTTGTAGCTTCTTCATTTGATGGTCCTTAATTGCAATGGGTTTAACTTCAAAGTTGGCATTGGATCTCAATGATAAAGTATTCCAATCTAGCACATATGGCACATCATTTGCATGAAATATCTTTAATAAAATTACATGGAAAACTAGATGAATTTTTAAAGTTGCTGGAAGATTTAATTGATATGCCACTTTGCCAATTCTTTCAAAAATTTTAAAGGGTCCACAATATTGGGATGCTAATTTTGTATATCTTCCAAGTTTAAGAGAACTTATAGTGTGTTTTACTCTTAGTAGTACTTGATCTCCCACTTGGAATTCTTCCTTCAGTCAATGTTGATTTGCATAACCCTTTTATTTATCTTGGGTAGCTTATAAATTTTTTTTAACTCTTGTAACAATATTTTCCATTATCTTCATTTTTCCTCCCTTCCATTTTGCTCTTAACATTGGATTTGCCCAAGTTAGTGGTGTGTGACTGTTACATCCATATACTACTTCAAATGGTGTTCGATGTATGGAACCTTGATAATTGTTGTTATAGGCAAATTTTTCCAAGTGTAGGTAATTCTCCCATGTTTTAGATCTACTCCCAACATAGCTTTTGTAGAATATCTTCTAATATTTTATTCACACATTCAGTTTGCCCATTTGTCTTTCGGTGATAAGTTGTACTAAATTTTAATTTAGTTTCAAGTTCTTTAAGGAAATTTTGCTAGAATTTAGATATGAACTTGGGATCTCAATCTAAGGTGATAGATTTTGGACATCCATGTAACCGAAATACTTATCGTATGAATTTTTGGACTACTTCTTTGGCTATGTCTGTAGATTCCAAAGTTATAAAATATGCCATCTTTGATAAATGATCAACCACTACCAAGATTAAGTCATGTCCTTTATAGGTTTTTTTGCAATTCCACAATGAAATTCATGGTAATAGTTTCCCATTTCTAGGTTCGGACTTCCAAAGGCTACAGTGACCCACTAGGTTTCTTTTGTTCAACTTTTATTCTTTGGCATGTTGGACAATTTTTAATGTATGAGGATACATCATTCTTTATTCCAAGCTAGAAATAAGATTTTTGTATCATCATATAAGTCTTAATATAATCTAGGTGTCTTGCATATAGTACTTCATGCACTTCACACAACAACCTTAATCTCCAATTTTCTTCCAGTATGCATATTCTTTGTCCTTTTATCAATAAACCATTAGAGGCAAGTTGATATCAAGGCTTAGAGGAAAAAATGGTTAAAATATTCTTAAAATAAGGATATTCTTTTATCTATTCCTTAATTTCTTCTTCAATAAGTGTTGTTACCACACCTATCATCAAGTTCCACATTCAACTGAGGGCATAAGTTATAACCTTTCTTTTTCTAGGAATATATTTGATTTCAAAATCATGTTTAGTGAATAATTCCACCGATCATCATTTTTGAGTATTCAAAATATGCTATCTCTACAAATGTTCTAAAATTTTATGATTTTTTAGTACAAACCTCTTTCTGCAAAGATAATGTCTCCAAACTTTCAAAGCATGAACAGTTGCCAGTAATTATAAATCATGGGTTGAGTAATTTACCTCAGTTCCTCATAAATTATGAGATTCATAACATACCACTTTATCATCTTGTGACAAAACTACTTTAATTCCTATTCCTTAGGCATCCATGTATACTTCAAATGGTAATTCCTCATCTAGAATTCTTAGAATAGGTGCTATTGTGAGTAGCATATTTAATTGGAGGAAAGCTTCCCTGCATTTTTCATGAAACTTAAACACACATTTTTCCTAAAAAAGGTTAGTAAATGGGACTACCAAAGTAGAATAATCTTTAATGAAACATTGCTAAAAACTAGCTAAACCTAAGAAACTACAAACTGCTAAAGCATCTTTTAGTTCAGGCCAATCTTGAAATGCACTAATTTTTGCTGGATATACTTCTAATCCTTTCTTATACACTATTTGGCCCAAGTAAGAGACTCCTTCTTTAAAGAGTTCACATTCACGTTTACTTAATTTACCTTTTAACTGATGCTCTTTAATAATTTCCATTGTAATTTTTAAATGTTTAACATGTTCTTCTCTTAACTTAGAATAAATAAGTATATCATCCATAAAATAACAAATTGATCAAGATAGTTATAGAAAATATTATTCATTAATGTCATGAATGTTGTAGGTGCATTAGTTAATCCAAATGGCATCACAAAAAATTTGTATAATCCATACCTTTTTCAGAAAGAAGTTTTCTCAATATCTTTTTCCTTAATCCTTATTTGATAATAACCTGATTTTAAATCAATCTTTGAAAAATAAAATTTTCCTATAAGTTGATCAAACAAATCATTGATTCTAAGAAAATGATAATTACTTTTAATCATTAATTTATTCAATTCGATATAATTGATGCATAATCTTAACATACCATCATTCTTCTTAACGAATAAGACTAGTGTAACCCAAGGTGATATGCTAGGTCAAATTTTTCCTTCTTCCAAAATTTGATCAAATTGTACTTTCAATTCTCTTAATTCAAAATTAGAAAATCTATAAGGGGCTTTTGAAATAAGTTGTGTACTAGGAAAAATATCAATAGCATGCTCATAGTTCTTTTTGGAGGTAGTTCTCTAGTTTCGCTAGATACTGAATCTTTATACTCATCAAGTTCTTTTGGAATCTCAATACTTGAAGATTTCTGAGGTTGGGTTACTTTGACAACCAACATCATAGCATCCTTTTTGACTAATATTTTTTCTTGCTTAATGGTTATTGTGTGAATTTGCTTTGCAATTTCTACTCCCCTTAGAACCCTAACTTCGTAAATGGTTGGGACCTTTAAAACACAAGTTCCAAAGTGGGAAGTAATATTAGATTTTTGTAGGAAATACATTTCTAAAATCACATTGACATCTCCTAGTTCAAATTCAAAGAATTCATCAACTAAAGCCATGTTTTGCAAGGTAAATGTAATTTCTCCATACCTAGTATCCTTGCTCATGGTTGTTCCATTTGCAAGTTCTATATTAATAATTTTCTAAAAAGGTAAACTTAATTTTAATAAAATAATTAACTTTTAAGAAATAAGGTTATCATTAGCACCACTAATTTTCTTACCTTTAATTAAACCTTCAAAATAAATAAAAGAAATTAAAATTTACACAAACCTAACTTAGTTGATGCAAAAATCTTCCTTACAACTATGGAGGTGGTTTGAATTTTTCCTTTGTTCGTGTTTGGGTTGGGTTTTTTATTCTTGGTTTGATTGGTCCTTTGCACTATTGCTCGTAATTTTGGACAATCCCATTTGAAATGATCTTCATCAAAAATAAAACATCCTATCCCTAATTGAGCTCTCTTAGTTGGTGTTTCTTTTATTGTTGCTTGTGGAAAGGTATCTTATCAAATGTTAGCTTGTCAAAGGGTAGTTTGTACTTGATTCGATTCTTCATAATTCTTAGCAATTCTATGTGCTTCAAGAACTATCTGAGGATTATGTGCTCATGTCAAGGGATTTAATTGTTCATGTAATCTACCAATGAACTTTGAAGCTAATTCTCCTTCATCAGGGTGGCTTACATACTAAGAAAGATCATAGAACTCTTTGTAATAATCTTCTACGAATCACCTTCCCAATCTTAGGAAATAAAATATCATTTTGTGCTCTTTGAGAAAAGAATTGGGTGTGTATTTTTGTTTAAAATATCAACAAAAATTAAGCTAATTTGTAATCAAACCTTGAGATCTCAATCCATTCCACCATGTTGCCACAAGACCTCTTAAATATAGGGAGATGACTTCTAAAAGTTCTTGACTTGATAGATTTAGCATATTAAACTAATTTTTCATTGTATCAAGCCAATTCTTTACCTTGGCATTGGATCTAGGGGCTTCATCATAATGGTCTAATTTTACCTTCTTGACACGAACTTGTGTTAGCAATTCTCTAGGAGGATTAAGCTAGTTCTCATATCCCTTACCTTCAATTTCTCCTTTACAACCTAAAGAAGGGATATTAGTATCTTGGTGACCAACAGGTGAGGGTTGGCTTTGGGTGGATCCCTAGGGGAAAATTGATCTTGATCTTGAGGTTGAACTCTAGGTGGAATGTGGCTAGGATTTGAAGACTGAATGAGATGATCGGTTAATTGCTGGATTGAGTCTGCAAAGGAATCCATCTTTCCTTGCACGTCTGACCATTTATCCTCTAAAATTTGGGACAATTTCCTAATTTTCTCAAACATATTCTACATTTCTATCTTGAACATCTTAAGTGAGATGATAAAAAGATAACTAATCCTAGTTCTAGGATTGGGGTCTCAACTATTAATGAGAATAAGACCATTGCTAAATTCTTGACATATACACCCACACATGGTTAACTCATCAATGGAAACACATCTTCAATGAGATAACAAAAGAATAACTAACCCTAGTTTTGGTACTAAGATGTTAACTTATAATAAGAATTACACCATTTCTTGATTCACAAGACATGCACCCACACATGGTTGACTCATTAATGGGAACACAACTTTAGTGAGGTGACAAAAGGATGACTAACCCTAGTTTTGAGACTAAGGTCTTAACTTTTAATAAGAATCATACCATTTTTAATCCATGACATAAGTTATAATGATAAATACAAATTTATCATTTATGACACATGCATCCACAACTCATTGATTTGTCAATGATCAGAAATCATCACTATGATAACAAAGGAGTAACTAATCTTAGTTCTACTACTAAGGTCTCTACATTTAATAAGAATAACATCTTTCACATATTAATTTTACCTATTCATAAATATCCCTTGAAATTTATTAAATTCAATGGAACCCACACATAAAAATTTATTGTAAGACATGTGAGCATATTTTTCTTCAATTGAGATTATGTTCAATGGGATATCTTGCTAAAACTAAAATCCTAACTTCTTAAGAAGTCAAAAAGTAAATCCTACTATAGTGAGACTTAAAACATTTACTCAGTGAAAACCATAAAAAAAAGAGGTGGGAAACTAGGTTAAGATGCAAATAACTAACAATAATAGATCATTTTTCTACATGACTATATTATAGCTTTACTAAAGCATCAAAACTCACACTTATCAAGATATTCCATATTTTCATTATCATTGACAAAAGAAAAAGGAATATATGATGGAGGCTGAAAAGAAAGTTCCTATGACCTTATAATTATCTTGATAGTAGCATAAGAATAATGGTTTTGAGCCTAAGTTTATTAAATGCCTATATGAATTGATATACCTTTGTGTGAATAATGTCAAATTGAAGCACTTGAGAATTACATAAAAATTATCTTCCTCAACATGACATTTTTGTATAGAATATGTTCATAGTGTGGTTCACTCCAAATTATATTCTTTTACTTGTCATATGTTCATAATATAAGGAACATTTTCTTGAAGATAAGGTGCATGTTTATCAAGTTGAAGACCTAGGTTTGAGCCTGGGCATAGCTACTTAAAGAGGTTAGGCTTTCATTCATTTACTAACCCTCCCAGGATCCCACTTAGTGGTATGAGCATTGTGGCTCTATGTGATAATCGATGTTCATAATATATGATATTAAAAATTGTTACCTTACCAAACCATTCCATACAACTATCATTATATAATTATTTTAAAAATTATTGAATAACTAGACATTCATATAAGTTAACTTTCANTTTAAATTATAGAGGTTGGTTCATCATGCATAATTTAGTGAGGATACTTAGTTATGCATGGTTTAGTAAGGATGCTCAATCATACATGGTTTAAGTTATTTATACTTCGTGTATGATTCATATTATAACTTTTCAAATATTGGAGGTTACTTGACATGAATGATTTCACGAGGATGCTCAATCTTGCATGATTCAAGTCATTAATAATTCATTCATAGTTCATATTATAACTCTTAAAATTTTAGAAGTTTCTCGATTGTGGATGACTTTGTGAGGATGCTTTGTTTTGAATGATTTAAGTTATTGATACTTCATGCACTATTAATATTAGAACTATTCAAATTATGGAGGTTGCTTGGTTGTGCATGATTTCACTTATTTTTACTTCTTGCATGATTCATATTAGAACTTATAAAATTATTAAGGTTGCTTAGTCATGAATAATTTATTAACGATGCTTAATCATGTATGATTAATGTTCTTCATAGGTCATGCACAATTCATGTATTTTATATTACATTCATGATTTATGAGATTTCTCGATATTGTATGATTACTATATGTATCTTACAAAATGAATGAACTTCGTTATATTAAATATCATGGATGATAATCTCAAATAAACTATGAAAGATTTTAAAATTATGAATAGTTATAGGAAATGCATAACATCTAGATGATGTATAATGACTTTGAGACTTATTTAGATGATTGATCTTGAAAATTTATTTATGTTTATAAGTGTTTCATGATTCATTAGTTTGATTGATAGTACATATCTTATGATGTTTCTATGTAATTTGTGATTCTTATTGTTTTTCAATCATTACTAACATAGGATGAACATAATAATAAACATGAAGCCTTTGCAAGATGCTAGGTTATGCATGATTCATAACTATTGGTTATAGAATCATACCTAATTGAGTAACCTCATGAATGTACCCATTTATTGTTCATACCTAAAAATGAATATCTTTAGGCTTCATTACATTCATGATACAAATGCAACATTGAGATAGCATAATATGAGTCACATATGCATATCTTTTGAAATACTATGATTTCATTATGTGTATTTTAATTTGTTATTACAATAGTTATTGCTTGTCATGAGTGATTAATATAATTGTAACTTTTAGTTTATTTACATTCATATAGGTGGAATATGGGTCCCTTGTCAGATAGTATAAAGAAGTAACATGATAAATTATTTGGAAGAAAATTGATGATAAAAAATAAATTTACAAAGAAATGCTTCCTTGCATTTGGGATAATATATTAAATTAAAATAGAAGATACCATGATATATTCATGAAGAAAAAATAGAATAGAGGTGAGATGTGATTTGGAAGCATGATAGATTATTCTATTGTTCAACTATCTGATAATGAGTTTGGTGTTTTTATTAAGTCAATTGATGAGGAATTCTAGGAATGTTCTCTATTGTTCAAAGTTCTTCTATTAATGATAATATCAAAGGAGGATCATGTATATGATATATTTAATTCTCAACCCCTTTCCTTCTATGAAGTAGTATGCCCAATCCTATCGAGATCAATATATAGTTAAAATTTGAGTTTGTTAACCCTATCAACAGTAAACTAATGAATCCTATTTATAATGAATTCATAGAGAAGATACCTTACAAGAGTAGAAGGAAGGTTGAGCTAATTGAGAATAGAGAATTAGACAAAACATCAATAATTATATTAATTGATCATCCTAACAATTTTCTATCCATCATGTATACTGATTGCTACATGAAGAATTGTGTGCAAAGGATTACAATGGATGATATTAGAAAAACTTCACAAATGATATCCAAAATGAGTTCTAATGATCAAATATCATATATTATGCATGAATTTGAGCAAATCATGTTAGTTGGAATGAAAATCATGTAGTGAAGACAATGAAATGTTATGGGATTAAGATTTGAAAGAAGGCTTTGTATATAATTCATGGAATTCTGAGTAGTACATTCTATAATCACTTATGTAATTTCAAGAATGAACATGTGGTTTTTTAGCATGGAAATACATGGAAGATAAAGCCAATATCTAGCAAATAGTAATAAAAATTCTTGAGAGATTTATTGATGAGATGACTAACTAGTCGCCATTAAAATGTAGGCAAGCTATGAGAGATGAAATATAATACTAATTAGAACATTATCTATGACTATGATTCAACACATTTTACTAAAAAATTACATTAATTCTAGATTACCTAAATTGGGATTACCACCTATTAGCAAAAGCTAGTTTTCAAATATTTTCATCAAATATTGTCCAAATGTAAATTTCAATAGAAAACATGATTTCTCAGTTTGTAGAACTTATAATACATTGAAAAAAAGAAATAAAAGAATGAAGGACTACATAAATGGATAGAATCCAAAGGGAGCTTCAAAATCATTATAATTATGTAACTGTATGTAAGAACATATACTACATTTACATGGATTTAGTAACAAGGAAACCTACTAATTACCTAAGCATCATTCATGAGAAAATGAATATGTCAAAAATCATTGCCAAAATTATTAATTTTTCCTAAGGATATGCTTAAGAAAGAGAGACTCCAAATCTCCCTTGTAGAAATTCTAGTTAAAGGACAAGGATATGGAGGTTTTGAGTATTTCAATTCATTTTATAAATAGATGGGTTTTTAATTTACCATGACATGTTTGCCAATGTACTTAAAAGATTTAGATAATGATCCTATTGATAGGTATGGTGATATTATGAAGAAACAATATAATTCTAGAAGATGTATATTTACAATAGTACTACTTAATCATTATGAAATGGGACATGAAAAATAGTATTAGTTACATGATGCTGATGAGAAAAATTTGAAATCTCTCTTTAAGCCATTACCTACTACACTTTTTCTACAAATGGATAAATACAGAGGAGATGAAAAGAATAAATATGTTTGTTAATTTATCATTACTTATGGAAAAAATAATTTTCAAGGTTATAAAGTTGAGCTTCCTTTTGGTAGGACATATACATGAGGATATTGATGGTAGTTTAGGAAAACTTTCAATGGCTACAAGAATAAAGGACATAATTTCTCTACTAGAACTTATGGATGTGTATTATGTTATAGATAAAGACAATGGAAATAACTACATTCCATATTACATTGACATGGTATATGACTTCAAGGGATTCCTAGAAGGATACTTATAAATTCAAGTAAAAAAGCTTTTTGAAATGAAACATATTCATTATATCATATTTCACTTGGAGGAGGGTATTCTTGTAATGAATTGGAAAATAAATATCACGAAAAAAATTAGTCTAAATCATTTAAGTTATGGGAATCCATAAATGAACTTCAAAATCTTCCTAGAGGTGAACCAAAGGTCCTAGGTACAACATTTGATCAACTTGAGTACATAACAATGATTACAGATTTCATTAGATCCCACATAATGAAATGGGATAGGGTGATGAAAGGCCTTTAGGAAAATGACAAGATAGAGTGAAGAGAAAGAAATAATTACTAGGAAAAAATTATAAAATTTACATGCTTTCCATGAGACAATATTATGTTAGAATGTAATCACACAAACATTTTGGCCAATAATTATTTAGTAGGATATTATGGATCGAGGATTAGATAATCATGAAACTCAAGTAAAGGAATAGAAAGATGCATCTGTTGGCTTAAGAAATAGGAAGCCAAAGAGGTAATTTAATTCATTTTCTGATATCAAGGATGAAATGATGTTGTTGGTGAGGCTAGGAGAAGGAAATAAAGTAGACATTATATAATGGACAAAGTAAGAAATATTGAATTTAGGAAATAAAGGATAAAAATCTAATAGTGGATTGGCTCATAATAAAATCAAGAATAAACAAAAAATGGTTGGATTGTGAATGTATATATAATCTAAAAGATACCAAGGTTAGAACAATGCAACCTAATTCAGTGGTTTATGCATAGATAAGCAAACCAATAGATGAAAGAAAGATGAGATTGAATACAAAAAGAAAAGTTAGCAATCAAAGACATATTACGACATAATGTGAATGATACGACATAAGCTATGTATAAAATTTCATACTAACAAGTTATAAGTTCACACTAATTCTCTTATATTTAAAAATGATATGCAAATTAGGATTTATTTATACTTACTTTATGTTGAAGTGATAGAAATAGTTTTTTGATAAAATCAAACTAATTTTATTGGAATTTCTACTAATATACAGTCAAAAAATACTTGTAAAGTCTTTATCCTAATATAGTAATGATTACCAATTTTAGCTATGTTTTGATTTTTTATTGAGTATAAAAAACAAAACATGATTATAAGTAACTACATTATCAAGCAAGCTTTATAACCTTCAAGGATGATTAATTAGCGATGAATCAAATAATAATAATTTTGAAAATTGTAAAATTAATGTTACATTCCAAATATAATGAAAATCTCCCTAAATAGTACTTGTAATTTTAGATACTTACTTTTAAAATTATATCAATTTGATAGATACTAATAGTCATGAGTTTCAAAGTAAGTTCAAGTAACATGTCTCTTATTGACCTATCACCTCCTAGTGTTCAAGGTTCCCTTACTACTCCACAACCACATTGATAATTGATGGAAGAGGAGATCCTAGGTTTCTAAACTCCTCAACAAATACAACCTAGCAAAGATACAAGACAATATATCTATAATTTTCTTATCCATATGTGTAAGATATAATAATGTTTAACAATTAAACTAGTTTATATTTAGTTAATTTTTTATGTAGTTTTATCCATTTTAACTAGTAAGTTGAGTTAATTTTTCTATTTTTTTCTTAAAAAGGAAATAACAACCTATAAAATTATGATTAGATATCATTTTTATTTAAAAAAATTAGAAATCCAAACTTTGCACTTATTTTTTTTACTTAAATGGTATTTTAATGATACCTAATTGATCTAGGTTAGTAGTTTTACTATTATTGATAATAATAAGATGTAATAGAAAAGTATTATATAAATGAAAAGCCAATGGAAAAGAAACTGAAGTTACACTATAATAAGCTAGGATTTTAGTAATTGCTCATTGCTAGTTTTTGTATTTGTTTATACTTTTGATTAATTCAATGACATATATATACTTTCTTCCTATCTTTCTACACTTTTTTTTTTAAATTTTAATTTTTATCTTGTTCTTAGAAAAATTAGAGTAGGTAGTGATATAGATCCCACTAGTTTTGACTAATAGGATTTATCATATAGAACATAGCATGATTCAATCATAAGCTTCAAAGATGATGATGAGTGGATTGCAAAGAAAACTCATGTATATCATTGTATTAAATAAATATAAAAGATATTATAATAAATATAATACAAATGAAAACCTATGTTTTCACAATGAGAGATAGAGAAAATATTTATAATTTTTATGGATTTTATGAATATAAGAATAAAATAATAATAAACATGCATGCATCGCAATGTCTTGTGAGGTAGGTGCAACACCACATGGAGTGCAATATATGGCTCTTAGTTGGCTCTTAATGGCCCAACATCATGCTATATCATTATGATTTCCTTGGATAACAACAAATGATCAAAGCTCAATGAAATGAGAATTAAATAAATATTTTTGTTGTTTTAGCATTTAAGGCATTGATGATAAAACAAGAGAAAAGCATAGGCTTAATTCACTACACAAATGCTAGACATCATATCAAGAAAGCAATTCTAGGCTATGTAAGCAACCTAGCACTTTGACAAAGTTTACTCTCACTTGTAAAAGTGGTATACATACAACAAAGAAAGAAATCAACTTACCCAAGGAAGGAAAAGCTCATCATACAAAATGGATACCAAAAGCTCAAGTGATATGAATGCTCTCTTTAAGTTATATATGAGATATCATCTCATATATTTATAGTTTTTTCATCCTAATGGTAGGGGTCTACTAACATCCAAACATCAATGGAGGTCTATCAATGTAACCTTGGCCATCCAAGATGATACTAAAAGCAAAGGGATCAAACCAAATTTTCTAGAAGGATGCATCAACATCCCTTTACTGATGAAAAGAATGTTTTGACATAGGATAGTTAGTGCATTCCCTCCCTAGCACACTTTGTTTGTTAGTTTTGGATAAAAGCTAGAATATCAAGGAACATGTCAATAAGTTTCATGGATGCCTAAATGAAGGTAGGATCATCCTATGAAGCCCAAAACATGCACAAATCTAAAAGTATGATATGGAAGGCAAGAATGAAAATGTGGAAGGTAGAAGCCTTAACTATGCATAAAAGAACTATAAACATAGTGTGAAATACTTCCTAAGTCTAGGGCTTATAATAGACTTACAAAATGCCACTAGATAACTCAATATCCCCCTACTATTGAGAAAGTTAATTCCATATCTTTAACATCTAAGACATCAAGCTAGGACTAGACACATGGCATGATCAATTTAGAGAAATATAATTGTACAAATTTAGAGATCATGAATACATTACAACATGAACCATCTCATTAAGAAGTGCTAGGGGTGGTAGCTAAGGATCAAAGTCCCTTGATTTGCCTACTTGATAATGGAAGAAACTAGGAGAGCTTGGTGGGGACATGTGGAATCTCTATATTTGCATCTCAAGGTTCATCACCCTAGCTTAAAGCTATCAATTCTCTTCATGCATCAATTCCTACTCTCATAGAAGCACTTTTCTCTATTTCTTGGCATCCAATTAGAACTACTCGTGATTCCATCATATCTATCAAAACTTGCATTAGGAACAGTCACACTTGACTATCGCTTGATGAAGTTTCTCTTCTAGCTTAGTTCATGATTGACTTGTAGAAGTTTGAAGCACATATAAATGTCTTCTCCACTCTACCTATAAATATTATTTTTCCTCCTTGAGTCTCCTCTAAAGGATTGTAATAGCTACTTCATGAATGAGGATGTACATGTTTTCCAACAGGTCCATCCTTTCTTATAGGGTTGATTAATTTGCAACCATTTATTAGAGTTTGGCATGCATCGTATCAAATTTCTCCTTCACCTTGTGTCTCTTTCCTATTACTTTTTTTTTTCAACAAAGCTAAAAATTTATGTATTCTACATACCTTAACATCCCAGGTTGTTTGCTCACTCAAATGAATATTTTTAAGCTCATCAACTTTTCTAGTAATTTTTTTGGTAGCTCCTACCACAAGTTCTAGCACTATTTTTTTGTATGAATGTATTTATCTTGAAACAAGATTATGATTTGACTTTTATCTTCCAACCTTCATATCTACTAAGAAAGGGAGAGTACCTATTTTTCTTTGTCTTGACTCATCTTCTTCACCCACTTGGCATGCCTTGAATAGCTTTGAGTATAGGCACTCATTCCATATCTTTGAATTAATCATGGAGAATGATAATACCAACAATGTAGTGGTTTCTTGTTGTTCTTGCAATCATCATAACTTCATGTGAATTCTCTACAACTTCCTTAAATAAAATATTCTATTAGCATCAATGGTTCTTGTCTTCAATGTGATGTCAATGTTTCTAAATAATAGTTCGGAAACTGAATAAACTTTCTCCTATTCTTTTGTACAATGACTATCTCCAAGTTGATCAGTGAGTACCTAATGAACTTCTACTACATGCCAAACATTATGCATTTTGCACCTTGATTTTTGAGAAGAGGAAACACTCTTTGAAGGAACATGAATATGAGACTAAACAAGGTTATCTAGATGAATCATGAATGGATCATTTAGCAAGTGAGAAGGAAATGCAAAGAGATCTCTCCTTATAGCTTCACCACCTACAATGACTTTCATCATGTCTAGAAAGTTTCTACCAAGATCTTGAAAATCCTTGATGTGAATTGTGATAGCTTGTCCCTCACCTTTGATGTGTAGAGAAAGTTGAAAAATGCCACCAGAAAGAGATTCCTAATCTTTTTTAATGCTAAAACTAGCTAATAAAGAGATAGATCTACTAGGTTATTGAACTTGTATATGTTATAAGGCTTGAGATATAGATGGTGCTCTTGTTTGATGCATGCAAAGTTGGTCTAAAGGTCAAATGTATGATGCCTTAGTGAAAGGCATCTCATCCTCTAAATCAAGTACTACCCCAATGATGTCAATATGTCATCTCAAGACCACCATCATAATGTTCTCCCAGTCTATCATTCCTACTATTATGGAATTCTTTCCCACATGATTGAGCATGTTTGCTAGCTCACTAAGTTTCTAATTAACCTTTTAAAGGCATACATCTCCTATTGTCCTAGGACACATCTTTAATTTTCTAGATTAAGGCCTTATAAAAAATGTATGAGATGTTGATGGCACACTTTTCTCTCATCATTAGCATAATCTTGGCTCCCCAAGAAGAGATAACTTATGGTCTTTTGGTGGGTAAGAAGTTATAGGTAAAAATTTTTTACATGACATTTTAGACCAAAGGAAGTTTAAAAATATTCACATTTACCTTATCAATGTTATAGGCCTTAAGAAAAACCTTCATTTTGAGCTTGGGCTCAGTATACTAGGTTTGTGGTTACCAATTTTTTACGAGTTCATTTGGAAATCTTGTGACTCTAAAGATTGCACATGTCAAAATGGGAACAAAAATCCCATCAATAAAGAAGATGGTACCATCTGTCACAAGGTCAAGGTAGAATTTTTCTACCTCATATTAGTACCAAATAAAGGATTGGATGATGTAATCATGAAAGCTTGTCTATTGCAATGGCTCCTTGAGCTTAAGAAAACTAAGCTCAAGGAATTTATGGTAATTCTTCTCCTCATGGATTGAACAATATTGAATGTAATGTACACCCACATCCTTCTAGATATCATTGATTTCAACATCAGCATCTACGAGCTCTTCTAGCACTTGTTTAGTTGCTTACAATTAAGCACATGCTCAACTTAAAGATCAAGAATATGACTTCTACCTTTCAATCTACTTCTAGGTGGAGGCCTTTCTTGAGTAGGTTTAGGATTAGGTAATTTGAGTTATTCTTCCTCATCCTTTTTGTTAGATATTGATGATTCATGGATAGGTTCATATATGGAGGGTTGAGATCTTTTGATCTCTTTCCTTCTTAGAATATAGAGCTTTGATCATAACTATCCTAGCATGGTGAACTATTAGGACAGCTAAAAATTAAGGAAGTACCCTAGGCATTATGCTACCATTATAAAAAAATCTACTTGAAAACAATGATGAACATAAATCTTGGATATACTTTAAAAACATCATCAAAAATATAAAATCATGGAATGCATGAATAAGTAATAGGTGAGATAGAACTGCTTAAATAAATACCAAATTCATTAATACATGCATGGATTAATTCCTCTCCCCCACAACTAGGTTACAAGATAGTAGGCTTAAACCACACCAAGAAAACCAAGGACAAAAAGGACCAAGAAGAGAGTGTATAAAACTATAACTAATCCATTATTAATGGTGAAAATGTAGCATAATTTTGCTTCTATAAGACTTAGGAGGCATGAAATGGTGAATACTTGGATGACAATTAAGTGAGAATGACTTTGGAAGAATCTCCTCCATTATATACTAGCTCATTAATGTAAAGGAGAGTGCCCTAGCGTAAGAGTGTTGATGCCCCTATGTTGATGTAGAGGATGTATTAATGCATCCTCCCAACAAGGCAAAAATCCAAAACTTCACCATTCACATCCTTAATGTATCTCCAATTACCTTGAGGATCACTAACAAGGTTAAAAACATGTTTGAATCACCAAGAAGCAACCAAACTAGTCATAAGAAGAGCTAGATAATAAAAACATTATAAGCTTATCTTAGGTGATAACCAAGATCATGGGAATTGAGTTGTATGATTAATTTATGCATTTTTTTGAATCAAAATATTTTAAAAAGGGTTAAAATAGGATAATAATTATAACATTAAGAATAATCAAATATAGACACAAGTGAGATAACATGGAAAGGGTTTATCATGATCAAACCTTGAAACTTGAAGAGTCGACACTCACATAATTAGAAGATTAATCAAGTACCTTATGCTATGCAACCACCATCATCATTGGGAGATAAGCTTTATCTCATTTTCTTGTAATTCCAATCAACTAAGGATTCACAAGTAGATCCTTCCCATAGCAAAAACCTACATTTCTTACCCTTATAAAACTTGTCNGTGATTCAAACATGTTTTTAACCTTGTTAGTGATCCTCAAGGTAATTGGAGATACATTAAGGATGTGAATGGTGAAGTTTTGGATTTTTGCCTTGTTGGGAGGATGCATTAATACATCCTCTACATCAACATAGGGGCATCAACACTCTTACGCTAGGGCACTCTCCTTTACATTAATGAGCTAGTATATAATGGAG
>MNCI01018987.1:3227-19689 GCA_015680685.1 Gnetum montanum | reverse complement strand
GATGTAGTCTTCATAAGAGGAATAGCCTCCACCCACTTTGTAAAATACTTAGTGGCGGTGATGATGAAGCTATGCCCTATGGAAGACTTAGGCATGATAGGTCCTATGATGTCTAGTCCCCATCGTTGGAAAGGCCATTTGATTTGCGTCGGGTGCAACTCTGTAGGTGAAACATGTATGAGATTTGCGTATCTTTGGCACGTATCACAAGTCTTGACTTTGGCTAGGTAATCATGCTCTATGTGAGGCCAATAGTACCCTAGGCATATGATTTTTGCTGCCATGGCCCTAGGTGCTATGTGTCCATCACACAGTCCCTCGTGTACTTCATTAATGACCTTCTACGCTTGCTCCTCATTTACGCATGCTAGCAATATCCTGTCAAAGGAGCATCTGCACAAAGTGTTGTCTCCCATGAGCACATATTGCTAGGTATACTTGCAGATTGCATTTGTCTGGGTAGATGCCAATCCGCGTGGGGGCTCGCCATGTTGCAGGTAGGCTTTAATGTTGGCATACCACTCCTAGGTATCCGCAGTGCTAATAGAGGCTACGTGATCTACTTGAGTGATAGGCTCCGTACACTCGGTAATTGAAGCGGGCAAACTTGCGAATAGGTGTGGTGGCACGTTTAATGCTAGGGTGGCCAAGGCATCTGCTACGATGTTTTTGTTGCATGACATGTGTTGAACGTCTGTTGTTGCAAACTATTTAAGTAAAGCTTTCGCTAGGTCACAATAGGGCTGCAGATGTGTATCTTTGTAGGTGTAGACCTCAGTGATTTGATTTACGATGAGTTGTGAATCGTCGCGAATTGCCAAGTGTTGAATGCTTAATGCTTGGGTTGCTAAGAGGCCCCTAAGTAATCCTTCGTACTTTACCACGTTGTTCGTACAAAGGAATGCAAACTGATAAGCAAATGGTTGCATTTCTTTAGAGGGGAATGTAATGATGGTAGTTGAACTACCTCCTCATGCGGTCAAGGCATTGTTGAAATGCAAAGTGGCTTCAAGATGTGAAGGAATAGTGTTCATAGTGCTAACATGCTGGTTAGGGAACTCAAGATCTATGATTGCACGATCATTGACGGGTGAGGTTGCAAGGTGTGTTGCTATAGCTTGACCTTTCGTCGACGATTGACTCATATAATGGAAATCGAATTCCGCGGTTATGGCTTTCCACCGAGCTATCTTGCTGCTTTTGTATAGATTATTTGTGATAGCCCAGAGTACATTGCTCTTGCAAATGATGTTAACTCTGCTACAAAATAGATAATGCCTCCATTTTTTAATGCAAAGACTAGGGCAAGGTAGTTTCTCTCCACCTCATTGTATTTTGCCTCATATGCTATCAATGCATGACTTAGATAATACACTGGAATCTTAGAGCCGTCGTCTTGTCTTTGACATAACAATGCCACAATAGACGTGTTTGAGATGGCAAGGTAGATGAAGAAAGGCTTATCCCTCTATGGTGGATACACAGTCGGGAGGTGTAAAAGCTCTTTCTTCAGATCATCAAAGGCTTGTTGGCATTGTGTTGTCCATTCGAAGTTAACCCCTTTCTTTAGTAAGTGTTGCATGGGGTGTAAGTTGTTAGTCAACTTCGCTATAAACCTTTTGATGAACTGTACCTTGCCTTGTAACCCATGCAATTCTTTAAGGTTTGTAGGTGGTTCTAGATTAATGATTGCCTTAACTTTGTCAGGGTCCACTTGTATTCTATCCTCTGATACTACAAACCCTAACATGCATCCGGTTCTCACCCTGAAGACACACTTCTTTAGGTTAAGGGGTAAATCATGCATCTGGCAGCGCTTGAGGACTACACCTAGATCGTTAGGATGATCAGCGGCCTCTTGAGATTTGACTGCTATGTCATCCACGTAGTTGTTCAGTGTTTCTAGGATGTAGTTACTAAAGATGTGTCATGGCTCTCTGGTAGGTTGCTTCAGTGTTCTTGAGCCCGAAGGGCATCATAGTGTAACAAAAAGTACCCCATGGGGTCATGAAGGTTGTTGTTAACTGATGCTCTGGGTTGATGCGAATTTGGTTGTAGCCAAAGAAACTGTCCATGAAGGATAATAGAGCATGACCAACCGTAGTGTCGATGAGTTGATCAATACTTGGTAGTGGGAAGTCATCCTTGATCGTGGCTTTGTTCAGATCCCAGAAGTCTATATAGATTTGTATTCCTCTCATTTTCTTAGAAACCACAATAATTTTTGACACCCACTTTGAGTAATCAACTACCTGGATGAGACCAGCTTGATACAGCTTAGTGATTTCATCTCGTACGGCTAGTGTAATCTCTGGTTTAACCTTGCGAGCCTTCTGCTTAATTGCTTTCATACACAGATCTAAGATAATGTTGTGCTGTATAAGCCTCAAATCTAAACCCGACATGTCATTTTATGACCATGTGAAGACCTTGATGTTATCTTGTAGTATGTTGCATACATCTTTATGTGTTTGCGAATTTAGGAGGGAGCTAATTTTAAACATTTTTACTTTCCCCCTGGATGTTGTCACAGGCGTTTCAATGAGAGGGTCCTCGGTTACATACTCAACCTCTAAATCTAAGGCTTGGACTAGATGTTCGGGCCAGTCTGGGGGATGTTTCTAAGGATGCTATGATGCTATCTGCGGATGATTCCCAGTCTATTGCCTCTGGGTTCTGTTGTCTTGCAAGCTCGCCGTGTGGACCTGTTAAGGCTAGAGGCAAAAAAAGATCGTGATGCATTGCCATTCTTACTCAACCTGCCACAATGAGATAAATGCCAAGTCAAGGGATACCTGTTTGTAGTAGCAACACATAGCAGACATTTGCAAAGCAATAATAAAATATGAAAAAAAAAACTTAAATGATTGGAAACATGATACGAAGTTTGCAGTTTTCCATTTTAAGGTCGTAGCTAACCGCTTGAATGCAAAAGTATAAAATAGCTAGTTTAAGGTCTTTGCGAATGACTAACTTAGTTGAAAGTATGCATCAGAGCTACTAGTTTAAGGTCTTTATGGACCGCTAACGAGTTGTATCTTGTGAAGGTAAACAACTAGTTTAAGGTGGGTTGAGGCTTTTGGTCGGGCCCACTTGACATGATGCAAACAGTGCTGCTACGCTATGGCAGGAGTGCTACGCTGTACGGAACATCCCACATTAATCGGGGTGAATAAATGGTAGATTCTTTTTCACCGTAATGGCTATAAATAGGGGTTTACCCTCAGTAAACTCATCATTTTCACCATAAGTGTGCAGAGCCCACATCTAGAGTGTAGAGTGATTGTGCCAATGAAGAGCAAGGTAGTTTAGCATAGCGACTGAGAAAGAATCTACAATTGAGACAATGGAACCTAAGAGAGAACCTAAACACCTAGCGGTTGCCAAGGTAGATGAGGTGAAAGACACCCTGGGGCATCTTTCATAGGTGTGCGTCGTAGTGCAGGAGGAAACTCCATTGGCCCAGTAAGTTGCTACGCTACCTCTATTTTTCATGTTGCTGTTGTTGCTTCTGCTTTCTTTTTGTTTCTATTTTCTTTTTGCAATTTGCATTTTTTGTCATTATTTTTGTTGTTATTTTGGCTGTTACACCGTCGCTATTGCCAATTCGGCTGCGACAGTGTACGAACACTACGTTAAGGTTGCATGCAGCATTGCTCAGACCATCATTGCTATGGCTGCCTTACCACAGGGGTTTAGGAAATTCTAGGAACTTGGCATGAGAATAGCGTAGTGTATGACCCTCAGGAGGGTTTGGCCATGCATATGATTTGATAGCGTAACACGTGTTTATCATGGCACAGTGCAAATCGTTTTGTTAGGTAGCAGATTTGTTGAAACAAGTGCAGGGCATTGAATTCTTTCTTGTTTAAAAATTTGCATTTAAATTTTTGTGGTTCTGCTACGCCATTGCCTTGGTAGTTCTACTATGCTGCATGCATGGAAAGAGTTATGCTACGCTATTTGTAAATGGCTAACCTTGCTATGCTACATGCGAACTTCACTCGAGCATGCTGTTAACATTTTCCATTGTGTTGTGCAAGGTGATGCTAAGGCCGATTTTGATTATTCTAGAGATTGTAGGGGTCTTGTGCTGCCTAAGAGAACTAGTGGCTGACGTTCCTTCACCCCACGTGCGTGTGGGACAGTAGGTGATCTAGTTCAGGGAAGGTGCATGGGACTTCCTGCAATTTCTCCTCTAGCATTTTAGTGTGATTGTTTGGTCACACTTATTAGAGGAGGTAGTAGCTATAAAAACAGAAACCTTGTTGCCTGGGGTAAATCGGGATATTCTGCAATTCCTGACCGATGTAACAATTAGGAGTGGGTAGGGAGAACGATCTAGTCAATGCACAAAAAGCTTGAAGTGTCTGGCTTGGATCTAGGAGATGCCAAAATATAATTGCTATCATAGGTGCAAGGAGCTAGATTTGTTGGATGGGGATTGAGCACCCTTTAAGCTGATCATCGTTGAAGATCTATTGGTGGATTTTCCGTCGTTCTCGTCGTCGTTTAAACCTAGTAAGCTAAACTATGAATTGTTTGCATGTTCAAGTGTTGCCCTTGTTTTTATTTTTGGTTAAGTTTTTTGCTTTTTTGATGTGCAAACTACTACAGCGGCGAAGAAATCCCAGGAGGTGACAGTGATCACCTCTAGGCATCATGAAGCCAACATCTACTTCAAGTATGGGGAGGTGGATGAGACCCAACGCTGGCTTTACAATAGGGTCCTGGAATTGCTTGTCAACAACCTTCGAGACGCTGGGCTCATGGATCTGTTCTTGGCCATGAATGAAGCATCCCTACTATTGAGATGCTTACCCTAGCTAACTCCTTTTTTGAGAAGGCAGACCGCTTCTGCACACATGTGCATGGTGTGTAGGTGGTCCTTGAGATCAATGACCAACTGTTCACGAACCTCTTCGATGTCCCTGTTGATGGTCTTCCTGTAGGAGCAAAGACCAAGAAGGAGGCGAATCATCAGAGGGACATTGAGGAGTGGCTAGGGGTAATGAAGGGGCAAAAGGGGATCCCCATGGAAGTAATTAAGCCAAAAGTAGACAAAATGGTTTACCCCATCTTCCATGCTCGCGCTTTCCCCAAGCTACTTTCCCAAGGCAAGATCATTGGGATTGAGAAAGCTTGGGTAATGAGGGAGGTCATGGAAGAAGAGGCCCATTACAACTAGGCCAAGCATCTGTGCAAAGGTCTACAAGCTGAAATGGTCAAGCTTCATAAGAAGCCTGAGTCCCGTTTCAATGTGCATCATGCCTTCTTCATAGCTTGCTTGCGGTAGTTTGCAGAATTCTTGGTAGTCCGTGAGAATGGATTCTGGGTGATGCAAGATCATAACCAAATTTCCAAACCATAGATTTGCCAAGTCTTCTAGACCGCCTGAGCCTAGGATCCCCCAGAAGCCATCAGGAAGTCATTTTCCATGACGAGTAAGGATCGGGTGGCCTACAACTTCCGTGGCCAGGATAGCATAGGAGAGGCGCCACCTGCTACTACGAGTAGCATATCATAGGAGAAATATCTTATCGCAGAGATAGTGACCACTAAGTTACGGTGAAAAAGGTCTCATCTGGCTGAGGAACCACCCTATATGAACAAAGAAGGGGGACAGAAGCTGCAGTTTAAGTAATGTAGAATACAGCCTCCCATTGGTAAATGTTTTTCTCTATGTTTGTTTCTTTTCTAGTTTGATTAATTCCTGCTACGCTGTGCTATGCTAGGTAGCGTAGCATCAATTTTAAGTTAACATGCTAAGCCTAATGCGAACTTGCTTTGCTGCTAGAGGAAGAAGAAGAAGAAGGCAACAAAGAGATGTCAACCCCTGAAATGGGGGTGGCTAATAAAGATGCAGGGGCCTTGACCATAGACAGAAGGGCTCCGATGAAGAGAGAAGGAGCTCTTGTCACGAAGGAAGGAGCTCCCATCAACGAAGAAAACACTCCTACTAACAAGGAGGATGTTTCTGTCGATAAGGAGGGTTCCACCACTGATGAGGAGGATGCTGGTGCCTTAAAAAGAAAGGCCCCAATGAATAAAGAGGAAGCCCGTGTCAACCAGGAGGGGACCTTTTTGCTAAATGCATTTCAGCATTGGAGGAGTAGATGAATGTAGGGGGTAATGCCATAGTGTTAAGCCAGCTAGGAGGAGGGGAGCTATAACTAGATGTTGGTAAGTTTGACTATATATTCGATAGTATGTCAATGGGCAACCCCCCCACTATCACCCCTAAGGGTTTGCTGGGTAGGAGCCCTTACATTGTCGTTTGCGTTACTCATCAATTTTATTGTAGTCTATCTCGGTCGTGACTGATGCGTTTGGTTACATGGCAGACACCGCTATTGGCACTGTAGGACCTTCCTTGATTTAGCTGGAACCATGGGCCAAGACCCCTAACAAGTTTGCATTCATGCAAGGGGTTGTCGATGACATGATCGACCGTCTTAAGTAGGTTGATCCATAAGTGGGTAAGTGAAGTGGCTACACTAGGTTCTTCGAGTTGCTATGCTAGACCTTTTGGATTGCTGAATTTTGCTATGCTACTGTGACTAATGCATTTTCATATATGGTCAACAACTTCTTGCCTCAAGTGGAACCCAAAACAAGTAGTCAAGATTGACGTTGTGCCTACATTCCCACTTGAAGTGACCAAGGTGCCTCGTCGCATATACGATGAGGCTAGCAAATGTGCGTTGCACTTGGCACGCTCCTTGTGGGAGTGTAGGCACATGGATTAAGACTTGTGAAAATGTTTCTAGAGGCTTAAGAAAGAGAAGGCCAACTTGACTACCAAGGTGGGAGACCTCTGTTCCAGGAACGAGTTCCTCCTGGCCCATGATACCAATGATGGTAGTTAGCGCATGGCCATCATAGATTATGCAAGATATTGGATGACCGTGCAATGCAACAACAAGGCCACCCGTGAGAGAATTGAGCAGCGAATGTAGATGGACTTGCTAGCTTAGAAGAACCAAGACTAAAAGGATTATAGCGTTAGAGTTTACAAGTGGGGGGAGTCCTAGAAAAACCACAAGCACATGTATAAACTGGAACGTGCCACCTATCACAAACAATACCGGCACGCTTCAGTGAAGTTGTATACTCATGAAGCATTCCTGGATGCCATTGGTGCTTTTGAGGCCTACAACAAGTTCATGCAACAAGTGGTGATCAGTGAATCCCCTAAGTGGGAAGTGAACCTTCCCATAGGTGAGACTGCCACTACCTCCTTTTCTTCGGGGCCACAAAGATGGATAGCCATCAAAAAGGATAAAGTTGTAGTAAACACTAAATCGAGCGATAGGCACTAGGCAGATATTACAGAGGAGGAGGTATGGCACCACCTCAGGATTGGATTGGATCGCATACCCCCTGAGACAGATGCGGGCCGTCTCGTGTTAGTCACTTTCTGCAATGCAACAGTTTATGTTTTATTCTAGCCTTTATGTGTAGCTCTAGCTAACTATTTCACTTTTTATGATGTAGATTCAGGATGAAGAAGTAGGGTCCTATGAGGGCGAGAATAATGATGCAGAGGAAGATGATGCAAGGGAAGATGATGCAGAAGAAGATGATGTATAACAGCAAGGGATCTTTGATTTTGTATTTTTGCAAAACTATTGCAAACATTGTTTATTTAAAACCTTGAATGAAAAATGAATTATGTCAAGATTGATGTTATTCTAGCTTGTGCATTACGTATGCTATCCATGTGATCGGTTTCTTATGTTTTAATGTTTTTAATGTATCTTAGTTTTAGGCCATTTCAAGCCACGTGTAGTTTTGGGCCATTTCGGGCCACGTGTAGTTTTAGGCCATTTCCGGCCACAGGGTAATGTAAATGAGAGAAATTTTTTTTTGCCAGTTTTAGGCCTTAGCGGGCCATATGTAGTTTTAGGACATTTTAGGCCATGTGTAGTTTTAGGCCATTTTGAGCCATGATAATGATGTAAAAGAAAGGATGTGCAAATGGTTTAAAGGATTTAGTTAGGAAACCTAGCGTAGATGGATGTATGTAAAGTGAATAAGCAATAAGTGTACAATGGATATTAATTGGGTAGGAAGTAGTGGGGTTACTACGTAGGGTCGAGATGTTTTGCTGTAGCACTCATCTACATCGTTGTCCTCCACTTGGAAGGGCAACTTGGCCCATGCATTTTCATTTTCTGAGCTGGCATGTTGGGCTAGCTCTTTTGCTAAATAGTTAGTATCCACAGAGACAGGCACCTCATTCTCAGAGGTTATGACCTCCGAGCCTTGCTCAATATCTACGTTATTTATTGCTTGCGTTGCTACCTCATTGCCATGGATCACCACCTCCTTGCTTGCATAGGGTAGATGGATCTCCTGATGTATGGGCAAAGAGATGGTCCTAAGTTGTGCTAACCATGACCTCCCTAAGATTAGGTTAAACCCAGGCATCTCTTCCACCATGATAAACGTTGCATTTGTGGGGAACTGGTCCCTTGCCACAAAGTTGATGTGGATGGTGCCTTTCACTACAACCTGTGTCCTGTTGAATGACTTCAAGAATGATGTTGTCGTGGGTTTGATTTGGTCTACCAAACCCAGCTTATCCACAATAGGGAATGGGATGACGTTCGTAGCAACCCCATCATCAATGTGTACCCTTTGGATCTTATGTTGGCTGACCCAAATTTTGATGAATAGGGGTGCTATAGTCACCTGACCCTTTTCAGGGTCTTCCCTAATAGACTCATTGCAAAAGGTCAACTGGGATGACTGCGGTTTTGTAGGCACAAAAGGAAGCATAACCGAGTGGATTTCTTTCTCTTCTGTTGGCATGTTCTCGTCAACTGGTATTGCCATTAACATGTGAACCAGAGCCTCACAATGTGTAGTGGAAATCATAATCAAGTCATATAGGCTCAATGTTGTGGTTTTTTTGTTTTAGGGCCTACTTAACCTGAGTAAGAGTGCTTAAGAGGTTTGGGCCACCTTCCTGTTTACTTCCTTTCTCCTCTTCCATTCATCCCAGGAGACGAATTTCCTGAGGAGGGATAGTTTCGGGTCTAGGGTCAGACCCTTTCGAGCAAGGTGGCGAAGACCATGTGTGCATAGCAACGTTATCCTTTGGCAACAAGGACATAGATGTAGAGGGTGAGGACATAGGCTTCGAAGTACCTGGGATGGTACATTTCATTGACGCCTCACCTGTCAAACACTCTTCTCATTTTTTTGGACGAGAAGGATACGATGATATCTTATGTGGGGAGGGGGTGGTTGAGTGGCCTGACCCCTTGATGATGAATGGTGCTTGTAGTGTTAATGCGGTCAACGATGGTGCAGTTTTGCTTATAGGCAGTGCAAAGGCAGATGTCTGGGGAGGGATTCTCAGGACAAAAAGTTGTTGAAGGTTTTTCTTAGCCGCCGATGGTGTTGGTGTGCTACACTGAGGCACACAAACCACGAATGGCTACTGGGGTGGCTTTGGGTTACTGTCAATGTTGATAGTGTTGATAATGTAACCAGCGTTGTTGGAGTTAAGTGGATTCGTGTATACATGCAGAGGTTGATTTTTGGGATGCACTGGGTTGCTTTCGTCTAGAACCAATTTCCCTTGATCAATCATTCTTTGGATGTCATCTTTTAACGCCAGGCAGTAGTCCGTATCGTGACCACACTACTGATGGTATTCACAGAACCGCTCCAGCCTGAAATTTTTAGTAACTGGTGGCTTATTGGGCAAAGCCAAGGAGGGGTTCCTAAGGAGTTCGTAGTACCATTGATGTTTTTTGGCTCTCTCCTTTGACATCCACTTGTGTTGGATATACCCCGCCCCTAGTAATTGCTTCAGAGGTTCTGAAGGCTTGATGGGCAGCGGGGTATACTTAGAGCGATCTTTACATTCAAAGTTAGGTTTGGGCGATGTAGATGCTTCAGGTGCTGATGTTGAGGATTGGGTTGCATTGCCTAGTGTGGGTGTGGGGTTAGTTGCTGGTGTGGCTGCCTTCTTATTATTATTATTTTTGGGTTTGACTTCATTTGCCACAGCGGCCACTGTGGTTGTTGCAACCTTACCCTTGTCTTTGTCCTTCTTCGCAAAGGTGTTCTTATATGCAACGTAGGTTGGATGTTTGCTTGCCTCGGCTGCATCTTATATGCTCTTGGTCTGGGCGAAAGCTTGACTAAGAGTCCATGGAGTGAGATAGTACAGTTTGGACTTAATGAAGTCGTTCACTGCACCCTTAAAGACTGCTAGCAAATGGGCCTCCGTGATGGGCTCGCGGATCTCGTTAAGGGTAGAACTTCACTATTGTATGAATTTTTTGACCAGTTCAAGTGGATCTTATTTGATGCTCATTAATTGATCTAGTGTAACCTATGGTCTCAAGTTATATTTCGAATGCATTACGAACTAGGTTAGCAGCTCCTTTAGGGTTGAGATGGAGGAGCTTGGGAGCGCTATACCAGTCCAGAGCTTTGCCCATCAGAGACATAGCAAAGATGCAGATAATTGTATGTAGCCATTATTGCAAAAGAAGAGATTCAGATCTAAATGTAACAAGATGGGCATTGGGATCACCCTCCCCGTTGTATTTTGTAAAATGAGGAAGTGGCATCCCAAGGGTAACGTTAGCATGGGGATTGCTTGGCTGATGGGATTGTTATGGTATAAATCCATGACTTGTACCATGTTAGAACTGGTAACCTTGAGGCATTTGATTTCCTCAGTAAGGGTCTGGATAAGCTGGAATGCTTGATCCAGACTTGGGGATGATGCGGATGGTTGGGGAGCTGAAGAGGCAGGTCCCATCTATGGAGTGGCAAGGGTAGCGACGTGACCCATAGGTGGTGCCGGCGGGGTGGCCCCTATGAAAGGTGCTGCTTATGCTATCCACCACCCAATAGGTGGTGCTATTGGAGCAGTAGCCACCACGGGGTAGGTCGTTTGTGTGGCCAGTGGGACAGACCATAGTCCCACACTTGGTTGTACCGTTTGCGGGACTTGGTATGTTTGGTGGTGAGTATAGTGGGACATTGACGATAGCTGCAAAATAGGAGGAGAAGTGAATGGGATCCACCATGTGAGTGGGACTGGGCCCACCGCTGATGATGGGATGGGTACAAACGTCAGAATGGATGTGGAAACTGCATGCAACTGCGATGTAGGTATAGTGTGAACATAGGGCAGGGTAGCCATGATTGATGTGTGGTGCAGAGCAAGAGTAGATTGGGAAACATTTTGTAGAGGAGCAGTGGTTGAGAATGAGACAGGGAGTAGGCGTGTTGATACATTGAGGGCATGGCATGGCTACCCGTTACCAAGGAAACTGTGGGTTGCGACGATGTGGACATGATCATGAAGGGAGTGACAGTAAAGAGCAAGTTCATCCACAAAGATGGGATGGGAGGGATGGTGGTAGGGTTGGTTTGACCCCCACCTTCAGACTGGGAATCTAGTTCCTCTTGCTCATCTTGGAATGCCTCGTCATAGTGAGAGGCCATGTCTTGCAGCTCCCTAGGCCTAGCCAACCATGTCAGCTGATCTATGATCCACTGATGCGTTTGCGTTAGAGGAATGGAAATGCTAGGAGTTGGAATAAATTCCCTCCCATTACAGTAAGTGAACTCAAAGCTACGTTTGTCTTCGAATTCTTGTGCATCTAAGGGCAGATTTGCCTTAACCTTAGTGTAGAGAAAGTTGTATTGGTTGTATTGCTGTGCCAAGCTCTCAGGTGATTGATTTTGGATCTTGAGGGATCGGCGTAGCTCTCGCACAGGGCTGAGGGATTGCTTGGCACCTGTGGTGCCCTGAATCGAAAGGGGAACTTCAACATCAGAGGTAGTAACTGCGGTTCTTGAGGAAATCATTTTCGTAAGGCTAAAAAAAAGGATTTGTAAATGAGGAAAACAAGGAGATCGAATGGTGATCGGAGGCTTTGTGTCCTATAGGATTCCAAAGGAATCGTTGTAGTGACCGATCTACACCACACGATGTGTGAACAACCACAAAAGGGTATAGAGTGCATGCAGGACTACCGTGAAACATGGAAAAGGCACCAAAAGACCCTCCTTCTAGTGCTAGAAAATTTTAGTGACTAAAAATGTCAGTGGTTGGAAACACCAAGGGGTTGTCAAGTGAACAATTTTAACCCTGGATTTGTGCGAGGGTCATGCTAGATAAAATGGAAATGGGGTGCCCTGAATGGTCTGGTTGATCAGATAGGGACTTAACCGGTGTAACTTAACCTTTTGTAAATGTTGTTTAAGTGTGAAATACGTGAGATCTAACCGATAATTAATAAATGCGATAATAAAGAAAATGATGCTGAACAATGATGACAATGAAGAAATAACAGAGTAACTAGGATAAGAAAATACACCACCACAAGGTCATGGGTTCGATTCTCTTCTTTGCTTGAAAATGTATAATAAGTTATACAATGTCGGAGGTGCACGGAGAGTCTAGGAATGACTAGAATGCTCGAAATACCTCAACTACATTTTTCGAGTACAAGCTTAAAAGCTAACAGTGCAAAATGCCAATAAGAAAAAAGCTAATGCCAAGTGCTAATGCAAAAGATGCCAACTGCTGAAATTTGCCAACCCAACAAATTGCTAATTTGCCAACTTACTAACAGAATTCTCAATTTTCCAACCAAATTTTGTTAGCCTACCCACCAAATTTTGCCCACCATTGAGCGTTGCTCATCAGGGTATTTATGCTAGAAGCACATAAGAAATGAGGCCTGGATGACGCGTGTCCTAGATCCACAAGATGCTAACGTGCCCGTATTGCATGGATATGCAAAGCCGATTGTGAACCTGCTACGCTACAATCATGTTGTCGAAACTGGGAGTGCTGGCATCAAGTGTGCAAATAATGCAAGCAAGAAATGAAGCACATAGGTGTAGCATAGCTATTTGCTACGCTGTGCTATGCTATGTAGCGTAGCACAACGTAGCCACCAGTTTGAAAAGGAAATTTGCGTTGAAGTTAGCTGCATCTGTTGGAAGCCTCAGCGCACATCGAGTTAACTTTTGAATTATTTTGTGGATCTGCATTCTTTGCTATGCTATGCTATGCTACATAGCATAGCATAGCATAGCAGCTAATGTAACTTGCATTTCTGTTAAAACTATGACGAGAAAATTCTGCTTATTTTACCCTTGCTACGTTGTGCTACACTATGTAGCATAGCATAGCGTAGCACTTTGTATTGGCTAATTTCTGATTTTTCCTTGTGCAAACATCTTTTGCTGAAGCATGCATTCAGACACTTGATTTTTCAAAGGCTTGCTACGTTGTGTAGCGTAGAAGACTTCTCCACTAGAAAACTTGTCAAACTATTTTGTCCATCTTGAGCACCGCCGACAACTCCAAGCATGGTTTCTAAATAGACTGTTAGCCACGTGAATCACTCGGGTGAGCAGGCTGGAGGGTCCATCGGGCCTGTTAGCTTTGGAGGTAGAAAAATTGCCAAACTAAATAGTCTAAACTCAGTGCATTTATTTCCTGCAAACCTGTCATGAGGCTACACTTGTGGAAATGTTTGCCTCATTTCCATGATCCTGGTGAAGCAAGAGTGCCTTGAAATTTTATGGTGTTTCAAACCCCACAACCAATGATAAAAATGTCATTAGTGCAATGAGGTATAGAGTAGGGGTCCAAAGTGGAGTTTTAAGAAGAAGCTACTAGTGATGAAGAGCAAAAATCCAAGATAACCAACAATGATAATGAGGAGCAATGCAATATGTTATGGGATGAACTTCCCTTTAACATCGTAAGCAAAGGGAATGGCGAATACAAGCTTGTGTAAAATAGGCCTTACTCACTTCCTAACCTTGCAAAGACTAGAAATAATCTACACAAGTGAAATTTACCTTAACCTTCTCATGCCTCTATGACTATATGCATCAATAGCCATATAGCCTTACTTTGCATTTATAGTTTATTACATATGCATTTGTTGTTTTACACTTTATGCACATAGGCTAATGCATGTAGCCTAAGTTTGTTTGCATTTTTATCTATTAGATTTCCTTATTTTTACTTATGTTTTAAACATAAAAAAAGTGTTGATGGGTCACAATTTGGTTGCATTGATGAGGCCTCATTGATGCAGCCTTGTCGACTAGCCCTCATTGATGAGGCCTTGTTGACGCATGCAATGATGCATCGCTGAGGCCCCATTAATGTAGGGTTTGATTTTTGGCTATAAATACATGCTCACCAGCTGCATTTATGGTAATGAGATTCTAGTAGTAGTTGAACTCTTGTAGTTTTTAGATTTGAAAGTTAGAATATTTCTCCTGAGTGCCTGCAGTAGGAGTCATTGACTTTATGGATCTTTATTAGAGCATTGTTGTACCTGAGCACAATAATGTGTGCGGCAATAAAGATGAGATTTTTGATAAACCTTGTAGCATTTTGGATAGATTAAATATTTCATTTATGCATTTAATGTTTTCAATCAGTTATTCAATATTTTCTAGTAATTAAGTTAATTAAGATAATTAAGCGAAATAAGCTAGGGAGATTAAATACATAAGTATGACCACTTCAAGCGTAACATGTATTCACTTGGTAATCCTAGAAGAATTATTGCTTGGCATGCCTAGTAGCATAGCACTAGGTAACATAGTAGTGGATACATGGGTTCAAGATGTGTACGGAAAGTGGGAATGGATTCTTATATTAAGATTAGTTAGAGACTAGTTAGTTAGTTAATTTAGATTAGTCATTAAATTAATCTCTCTCTCTCTCTCTCCCCCTTCAAGCACCCAAAAAACATAAAACATAAAATGATAAAAATGATATGCCTCAATTACTCTTAACCATACCATTATGCTTCACAAGTGTAATCAAGAAGGCAACAAATGATCTTAGGACAAGGTTGGCTTCTTAGAAGACTAGTGTACTAGAAACTCAAGGTTAACATCACTCTCACATGACATATAACTACTAAGAACACTAATAATTTTAATTGTTATAAACTATCTTCTTTCCATAGGTGTGAAGATGTTAAACCACTAGTTCCACAGGAGTGCAAAGTGGTATATACTCATCTAGATGAGTATATAGTAGACTTCACCTTCATCCTACATTAGGATGAATAGCTACAATGGTGTGACATGGAGGGAAACATCATATTGCCCCCTAATAGATTTGTGCCTAGGATGCTATTTCAAATACTTAAAAAGTTAGGCATCTTAGATCTTCATAAGGAATATGTTATAAACGATCATGACACTTAGGACTACCATCCAACTGAAACACAATGCAAGTGAGATTAGCATCAAGTGAAGCACCACTAGCTTATGAAGGAAAAACATTTCACTAATCCCTTGTTCCTTCTAAATTAAGATGACAATGAGGATCGTCTCTTTGAAAGCTCTCAACATGAAGATTCTCCACCCCTTGTTGTTGGTAATGAGCATGTGACCCTAAACTTGTGAACCACTATTCATAAAATAGGTTTGAAAAAAAGCAATAGTCAAGGTAGGGACTCGAGTAAACATCACAATAGTAAAGGATCTACGGATGATGGTTGTAATGAACGAAGAGCTAGTGGTGGACATTGTAGTGGTGGTGGCAGTCCACGTTCCTCTTCATCCTCTTTATTCAATTCTGAAAATTCCTCTTCATCTTTTGATTCTCATAAAAGCCATTGTTGAAAAAATTGTGATGAAGATGATCAACAAGACAATAATGACCATCAAGGCCATCAAGAATGTAGAAGTGACAAAAACCATCATCGACATCATTGACACAATCATGATGATGAACCTCTGTTTGTGACTAGAAGTTTAGTTAACATTGCAGAGGCAATTAGAATTCCAACCAAGCATATGAAAGATAGTAAGATCAAGCGCTTAGATATGAATAATATTCCATGATTTGAAGGGGGATACAATTATGATCCATAGAATCATCTATAAGCTTTCCATGATGCCTGTGCCTTATTGAACATTGAAAATGACTAGCAGAAACTCAAGCTTTTCCCCAAGACACTCATTAAGGAAGCTGAGAGTTGGTACTAGTCCTTAGAATTGAAATCCATTTGCCAATGGAGTATCATTTTAGAGCTATTTAATGACAAATACCAGATGTACTTTAGAGTGTCTAACCTAAGAAGGCAAATCCAAGGATGGAAACAGGGAACACATGAACCCTTGAATGCCACCATGGATAAATATTATTCACTCTTACATCGATACCCTAGCCATGGTTATTCTTAGAGGGACCAACTTTGCCACATCATAGATGGGCTTAAAGTAGAAACTAGAAGAACTCTTGTGGTGTATGCCCAAGGGAGATTATTTGAACTGAGAACTCATCAGATCCAAAGGTAGATAGAGTAGGTAGTAAAAGAAGAAGGTGAGTTGTGAAAAAGGGAAAGTGTAGAAGAGTATAATAGGGATCCTTCCATCAAGAAATAGGAGGTCTAATTTTGTGGTGAGAAGGAGTCACCACTCAATGAAG
>MNCI01018986.1:7138-18783 GCA_015680685.1 Gnetum montanum | reverse complement strand
TTTGAGATGGTACAACCACAAAATGGTCACCCGAATTAATCAAATATTTGATCCGCAATGAACAGCAAGGCACTTGCAAGTGCATGGAGAACAAGAGAGACCAAGTCCCTTTTCTTTTTTCGGCTCGTACAAGTGAACTCTCCACTACCACCCATGCGCTACTAGGCAATTGAATCGGTGATTAGGCAGAGAGAGCATGCACCTGACGCTACCCCGTGGAGGGTGTCCAGCTGCTCTGCCACCTCAACCCCACCAAATCAATGCAACCATTCACACAAAATCAACCCATATCATTTTCAGAGAGAGGATCTTTCAATCCCATAGAGCCATCAATGGTGGCTCTGATCTCACAAAATCCACAACAATCACACCTAGGAATAAAGAAACAAGCCTCTCAGGATGCAAGGTAACACCTACTCGAATTCACCATCAAGTGACCGCACAACCGAAAACTCCTTCATGAAACCCAAAGAAAGAGCATCACATAGCCAAAACAAGGGATTTTCAGGAAATGAGCCTCAAACATCCATTCGGTTGCCCCTAACCCATGAAGAACTTACTGCCGAGTTTGGGCACATGCTCAAAACTCGAGAAGCTACTCCAAGGCAAGGCACAACGCAAGATTCTCAATCAATGAAAGCTTATTTTCGAGATGATACAACCACGAAACGGTCACCCGAATTAATCAAATCCTTGATCTGAAATGAACAACGAGGCACCTGCAAGTGCATGGAGAATAAGAGAGACCAAGTTCCTCTTCGTTTTTCGGCTTGTGCAAGTGAACTTGCCACTACCACCCATGCACTACTAGGCAATTAAATCAGTGATTAGGCAAAGAGAGAATGCACCTAATGCTACCCTGTGGAGGGCATCTAGCTGCTCTGCCACCTCAACCCCGCCAAATCAATGCAACTGTTCTCATGAAATCAACCCATATCATTTTCAGAGAGGATCTTTCAATCCCATAGAGCCATCTATGGTGGCTCTGATCTTGCAAAATTCGGAACAATCACACCCAAGCATAAAGAAACAAGCCTCTTAGGATGCAAGGTAACACCTACCTGAATTCACTATCAAGTGACCGCACAACCAAAAACTCCTTCGTGAAACCCAAAGATAGATCATCGCACATCCAAAACAAGGGATTTTCGAGACATGAGCCTCAAACATCCATTCAGCTGCTCCTAACCCATGGAGAACTTATTGCCGAGTTTGGGCATGTGCTCAAAACTTGACAAGCTACTCCAACAGAAGGCACAACACAAGATCCTCAATGCAATAAAGCTTATTTTTAAGATGGTACAACCACGAAATGGTTAGCTGAATTAATCAAATCCTTGATCCGCAATGAACAGCGAGGCACCTGCAAGTGCATCGAGAACAAGAGAGACCAAGTCCCTCTTCTTTTCTCAGCTCGTGCAAGTGAACTCGCCACTACCACCCATGTGCTACTAGGTAATCGAGTCAGTGATTAGGTAGAGAGAGCATGCACCTGACGCTACCCGTGGAGGGTACCAGCTGCTCTACCACCTCAACCCCACCAAATCAATGTAGCCGTTCACACAAAATCAACCCATATCATTTTCAGAAAGAGGATCTTTTAATCCCATAGAGCCATCAATGGTGGCTTTGAACTCGCAAAATCCACAACAATCACACCCAGGCATAAGGAAACAAGCCTCTCAGGATGTAGGGTAACACGTACTTGAATTCACCATCAAGTGACTACACAACCGAAAACTCCTTCGTGAAACCCAAAGACAGAGCATCACATAGCCAAAACAAGGGATTTTCGAGACATGAGCCTCAAACATCCATTTGGTTGCCCCTAACCCATGGAGAACTTATTGCCAAGTTTGGGCATGTGCTCAAAACTTGAGAAGCTACTCCAAGGGAAGGCACAACGCAAGATCCTCAATTCACGAAAGCTTATTTTTGAGATGGTACGACCACAAAACGGTCACCCGAATTAATCAAATCCTCAATCTGCAATGAACAGTGAGGCACCTACAAGTGCATGGAGAACAAGAGAGACCAAGTCCCTCTTTTTTTCTCGGCTCATGCAAGTGAACTCGCCACTACCATCCATGTGCTACTAGGAAATCAAATCGGTGATTAGGCAGAGAGAGCATGCACCTGATGCTACCCCATGGAGGGCACTAGCTACTCTACCACCTCAACCCCACCAAATCAATGCATCCATTTGCACGAAATCAACCCATATCATTTTTAGAGAGAGGATCTTTCAATCCTATAGAGTCATCAATGGTGGCTCTAATCTCGCAAAATCCGCAACAATCACACCTAGGCATAAAGAAACAAGTGTCTCAGGATGCAGGGTAACACCTACCTAAATTCACCATCAAGTGACCACACAACCGCTCTCGATGAGGATGTTCTCATGGAGATAGCTCCCTAAAAGGGCGTTCTTAGGGAGGTCACTCTTAGGAAAGGTGCTCTCCGAAACAGTGCTCTCAAGGTGACAACTCTCATGTGCGTAATGTAAGGTGCTCATATGAAGAACGCTCTCAAGGAGACTGCTCTAATGGAGGATGCCCTTAGGGAGAACACCCTCGGTAAGAATGCTCTCAAGGACGACACTCTTCGATAGATCGCTCTCAATGAGGGCACTCCAGGGAGTATGCTTGTGATAAGGGAAATCTCAAGAAGAATGCTGTTTAGATGGCCACTCAAACGAAGACCACTCCTGATGAGGGCGCTATTAATGAGGATGCTCTCAAGGAGGCTAATCTCAAGGAGGGTGTTCCAATGGAGGTAGCTCTCAAAGAGAACAATCTCAACAATGGTGCTGTCACAGAGAACACTCTCACATTAATAATGAAAAGTGATCTCAAGGAGGTCGCTCTAGGGAGAACGCTCCCAACAAGGATGCTCCAAGGAGACCACTCTCAATGAGGGTGCTCCTGAAAAACTACTCTCAATGAGGGTGCTTAAGGAAGAACGCTCTTGATGAGGACATCCTCAAGGAGACTGCTCTCAAGGAGAGTGTTCTCAGGGAGGGCACTCTTAGGAAGGCCGCTATCAAGGAAACTACTCCCGATGAGGGTGCTCCAGGGAGAAGGTTCAAGATGAGGATGTCCTCAGTGAGATTGCTCTCAAGGAGGGTGTTCTCAAGGAGGGCACTCTCCAAAAGACCGCTTTGAAGAAGACTGCTCTAAATAAAGATGCTCTCAATGAGGGCACTCTAGGAAGAACGCTCCCGATGAAGGCATCCTCAGGGAGACCGCTCTCAAGGAGGGTGTTCTCAGAGAGGGCGCTCTTAGGAAGATTGCTCTCAAGGAGACCACTCCTAATGAGGGCGATCTCAGGAAGACAGCTCTCAAGAAGGGCATTCTCCAGGGAGACCACTCTTGATGAGGACATTCTTAGGGAGATAGCTCCCTAAAAGGGCATTCTTAGGGAGGTCACTCTTAGGAAAGGTGCACTTCAAAATAACGCTCTCAAGGTGACAACTCTCCCATGTGCAACACAAGGTGCTCACATGGAGAACGTTCTCAATGAGAATGCTCTCACGGAGACTGCTCTAATGGAGGATACCCTCAGGGAGAATGCTCTTGGCAAAAATGCTCTCAACGATGGGACTTTTTGATAGAATGCTCTCGACGAGGGCACTCTAGGGAGAACGCTCATGAGAAGGGAGATCTCAAGAAGAACACTCTTCAGATGGCCGCTCAAATGAAGATTTCTCGCGATGAGAGCGCTCTCAATGAGGGTGCTCTCAATGAGGATGCTCTCAATGTGGATGATCTTACATAGAATGCTCTTAAGGAGGATGCTCTCAAAGAGGGCATCCCCAGTGACACTGATCTCAAGGAGGGTGTTCCAATGGAGGTAACTCTCCAAGTGAATAATCTCAACAATGGAAATCTCGAAGAGAACACTCTCACGTTATTAATGAAAATTGATCTCAAGGAGGTTGTTCCAGGGAGAAAGATCCCAACAAGGGCACTCCAAGGAGAGCACTCTCAACGAGAGCCCTCCTAAAAGATTGCTCTCAATGAGGGCTCTCAAGGGAGAACATCCTTAGCAAGATCGCTCGCAAGGAGGGCGTTCTCAATGAGGGCACTCAAAGAAATACCACTCTGAAGGAGACCGCTCACAATGAGGAAATTCTCAGGGAGGCATCCCCAGTGGAAGGTGCTCTCAACGAGGGCACTCTAGGGAGAAGGCTCCCGATGAAGGCATCCAAAGGGAGATCGCTCTTAAGGAGGGTGTTCTCAGCGACGGTGCTTTGAGGAAGACTGTTCTCAAGGAGACCACTCCCAATGAGGGTGCTCTAGGGAGAACATTCACGATGAGGATGTCCTCAGCGAGATCGCTCTCAAGGAGGGCATTCTCAAGGAGGGCATTCTCAAGGAGGGCACTCTCCGAAAGACCACTCTGAAGAAGACCACTCTCGATGAGGACGTTCTCAGGGAGACCGCTCTCAACGAGGGAACTCTAGGGAGAATGCTCTCGATGAAGGCATCCTCAGGGAGATCGCTCTCAATGAGAACGTCCTCAGGGAGACAGCTCCCTGAAAGGGTGTTCTTAGGGAGGTCACTCTTAGAAAAGGTGCTCTCTAAAACAACGCTCTCAAGGTGACAACTCTCTCATGCGTAATGCAAGGTGCTCACATGGAGAACGCTCTCAATGAGAATGCTCTCACGAAGACTGCTCTAATGGATAATTCCCTCAAGGAGAACGCTCTTATTAATAACGCTCTCAAGGATGAAACTCTTCAACAAAATGCTCTCGATGAGGGCACTCTAGGGAGAACACTCGCGAGAAGAGCAATCTCAAGAAGAACGCTCTTCAGATGGCTGCTCAAACGAAGACCACTTCTAGTGAGAGTGCTATCAATGAGGATTCTCTCAAGGAGGCTGATCTCACATAGAACACTCTTAAGGAGGATGTTCTCAAAGAGGGCATCCCCATCAACAATGATCTCACGGAGGGTGTTCTCAGGGAGGGTGCTCTCAACGAGGGTGCTCCTAAAAGAACGCTCTTAATGAGGATACTCAAGGGAGAACGATCTCGATTAGGACATCCTCAAGGAGACTGATCTCTAGGAGGGTGTTCTTAGGGAGGGCACTCTTAGGAAGATCGCTATCAAGGAAACCACTCCTGATGAGGGCGCTCCAGGGAAAACATTCACAATGAGGATGTCCTCAATGAGATCACTCTCAAGGAGGGCATTCTCAAGGACGGCACCCTTCCAAATATAGCTCTAAAGGAGACCACTCTCAATGAGGATGTTCTCAGGGAGAACCCTCTCAATGAAGGTGCTTTCAACAAGGGCACTCCAGGGAGAACACTCCCGATGAAGGCATCCTCAAGGTGACCACTCTCGATCAGGATGTCCTTAGGGAGACAGCTCCCTAAAAGGGCATTCTCAAGGAGGTTACTCTTAGGAAAGGTGCTCTCCAAAAAATTCTCTCAAGGTGAAAAATCTCACGTGTGTAATGAAAGGTGCTCACATAGAGAACACTCTAATGGAGACTACTCTAATGGAGGATGCCCTCAAGAAGAACACTCTTGGCAAAAATGCTCTCAAGGATGGCACTCTTCAATAGGTTGATCTCAAGAAGAACGCTCTTCAGATGGTTGCTCAAATGAAGACTGCTCCTGATAAGGGCACTATCAATGAGGACACTCTCAAGGAGGCCGATCTCATGTAGAATTCTCTTAAGAAGGATGCTCTCAAATAGGGTGTCCCCAGCGACATCGATCTCAAGGAGGATGTTCTAATGGACTTAGCTCTCCAAGAGAATGCTCCCAACAAGGGTGCTAGAGGGAGAATGCTCATGATGAGGGCATCCTCAGGGAGACCACTCTCGATGAGGGCATCCTCATGGAGACCGCTCTCGATGAGGGCGCTCTCAATGAGGGCACTCCAGGGAAAATGCTCCCAATGAATGCGTCCTCAGGGGGACTGCTCTCAAGGAGGGCATTCTTAGGGAGACCGCTCTCAAATAGGGCATCCCCAGTGACACCAATCTCAAGGAGGATGTTCTAATGGACTTAGCTCTCTAAGAGAATAATCTCAACAATGGCGCTCTCGCAGAGAACACTCTAACGTGCATAACAAAAAGTGATCTCAAGAAGGCTGCTCCAAGGAGAACGCTCTCAATGAGGCCACTCTCAGGGAGACCACTCTCAATAAGGATGCTCCAGGGAGAATGCTCTCGATTATGGCATCCTTAGGAAGACCGCTCTCAAGGAATGCATTCTCAGGGTGGGGACTCTTAGGAAGGGTGCTCTCTGAAAGAATGCTCTCAAGGTGAAAAATCTCACGTGTGTAACGCAAGGTGCTCTCATGGAGAACACTCTCACGGAGGCTACTCTAATGGAGGATGCTTTCAGGGTGAACACTCTCAAGGAGGGCACTCTTCAACAAAACACTCTCAATGAGGGTGCTCCAAGGAGAACGCTTTCAATGAGGGTGCTATCAAAGAGACCACTCTCAAGGAGGACGTTCTCAGGGAGGGCACTCTTAAGAAGACTTCTATTAAGAAGGGAGTTCTCCAGGGAGATCGCTCTCAATGAGGATTCTCTAGGGAGAATGCTACTGATGAGGGCATCCTCAGTGAGATTTCTCTCAAGGAGGGCATTCTCAGGGAGGGCACTCTTAGGAAGACCGCTCCCAAGGACACTGCTCTGGATGAGGGTGCTCTCAATGAGGACGCTCCAGGGAGAATGCTCTTGATGAGGGCATCCTTAGTGAGATTGCTCTCAACGAGGGCATTCTCAGGGAGGGCACTCTTAGGAAGACTTCTCCCAAGGACACTGCTCCTAATGAGGGCACTTTCAACGAGGGTGCTCCAAGGAGAACACTTCAGATGAAGGCATCCTCAAGGAGACCACTCTCAGGGAGGGTGTTCTTAGGGAGGGAACTCTTACAAAGATCGCTCTCAAGGAGGGCGTTCTCTAGGAAGATCGCTCTCAACGAGAGCGCTTCAGGAAGAATGCTCCCAATGAGGGCGTCCATAGTGAGATTTCTCTAAAGGAGGACATTCTCAGGGAGGGCACTCTTAGGAAGACCACTTCCAAGGAGACTGCTCCTGATGAGGGTGCTCTCAACGAGGGTGCTCCAGGGAGAACGATCCCGATGAGGGCATCCATAGTGAGATTGCTCTTAATGAGGACGTTCTCAAGGAGGGCACTCTTAGGAAGAATGCTCCTAAGGAGACTGCTCATGAGGGTCCGTTGGGCCAACACTTGGTCATGAGGGTCCATTTGGCCAACACTTAGTCCTGAGGGACCGTTGCGCCAACACTTGGTCACGAGGGACCGTTGGTCCAACAATTGGTCACAAGGGACGGTTGGGCCAACCCTTGGTCATGAGGGTCCATTTCGCCAACACTTGGTCATGAGGGATCATTTGGCCAACACTTGGTCATGAGGGAACATTGTACCAACACTTGGTCACGAGGGACTGTTGGGCCAACCCTTGGTCACCAAGGTCTGTTTGGCCAACACTTGGTCAGGAGGGAACATTGCGCCAACACTTGGTCACGAGGGACCGTTGGTCCAACAATTGGTCACAAGGGACGGTTGGGCCAACCCTTGGTCATGAGGGACCATTAGGCCAACACTTGGTCATGAGGGACTGTTGGGCCAACACTTGGTCACGAGAAACTGTTGGCCCAACCCATGGTCATGCGGGTCCGTTGGACCAACCCTTGGTCAGGAGGGTCTGTTTGGCCAACCCTTGGTCACGAGGAACTGTTAGGCCAACACTTGGTCATGAGGGACCGTATGGCCAACCCTTAGTCATGAGGGTTTGTTTGGCCAACAGTTGGTCATGAGGTTCTGTTGGGCCATCACTTGATCACGATTGTCTATTGGACCAACACTTGGCCATGAGGGACCGTTGGTTCAACGCTTGGTCATGAGGGACCATTTGGCCAACACTTGGTCATGAGGATCCATTGGGCCATCACTTGGTCTCGTGAGAGCGCTTGTGCCAGCGTAGCTATGTGAGGTTCTCCCATGGAGAGCACCGTGCGATGCTCCCAGCGAAAATGCTACCACTCGCCATATATGCTGATTGGGCCTGTTTTAGCCATACCATCCTACACCCTTATAAATTTAGTCATGAGGGACCATTTGGCCAACACTTGGTCAGGAGGGAATGTTGTACCAACACTTGGTCACGAGGGACTGTTGGGCCAACCCTTGGTCACCAGGGTCTGTTTGGCCAACACTTGGTCAGGAGGGAACGTTGCACCAACACTTGGTCACGAGGGACTGTTGGGCCAACCCTTGGTCATGAGGGACCGTTAGGCCAACACTTGGTCATGAGGGACCGTTGGGCCAACACTTGGTCACGAGGAACTGTTGGCCCAACCCATGGTCATGCGGGTCCATTGGACCAACCCTTGTTCACAAGGATCTGTTTGGCCAACCCTTGGTCACAAGGGACCGTTAGGCCAACACTTGGTCATGAGGGATCGTATGGCCAACCCTTAGTCATGAGGGTCTGTTTGGCCAATAGTTGGTCATGAGGTTCCGTTGGGCCATCACTTGGTCTCGTGAGAGTGCTTGTGCCAACACAGCTATGCGTGGTGCTCACATGGAGAGCACTCTCGCGAGAGCACCGTGCGATTCTCCCAGGGAGAATGCTACCTCTCGCCATATATGCTGATTGGGCCTGTTTTGCCATACCCTCCTAACCCCCTTTAAATGTGGTCATGAGGGACCATTTGGCCAACACTTGGTCACGTGGGGACTTTGTACCAGCGCTTGGTCATGAGGGATCGTATGGCCACCCCTTAGTCATGAGGGACCGTTGGGCCAACCCTTGGTCACCAAGGTCTGTTTGGCCAACCCTTGGTCACTAGGGTTTGTTTGGCCAACACTTGGTCAAGAGGGAACATTGCGCCAACACTTGGTTATGAGGGACTATTGGGCAAACCCTTGGTCATGAGGGACCGTTAGGCCAACACTTGGTCATGAGGGACCATTGGGCCAACACTTGGTCACGAGGAACTGTTGGCCCAACCCATGGTCATGCGGGTTCGTTGGACCAACCCTTGGTCACGAGGGTCTGTTTGGCCAACCCTTGGTCACGAGGGACCGTTGGGCCAACACTTGGTCATGAGGGACCGTATGGCCAACCCTTAGTCATGAGGGTCTGTTTGGCCAATAGTTGGTCACGAGGTTCCGTTGGGCCATCACTTGGTCACGATGGTATGTTGGGCCAACATGTGGTCATGAGGGACTGTTGGTTCAACGCTTGGTCACGAGGGACTGTTTGGCCAACAATTGGTCACGAGGGTCTATTGGGCCATCACTTGGTCATGAGGGTCCATTGGTCCATCACTTGCCCTCGTGAGAGTGCTTGTGCCAATGCAGGTATGCAAGGTGTTCCGATGGAGAGCACTCTCATGAGAGCACCGTGCAGTGCTCCCTCTCCCCATGTATGCTGATTGGACCAGCTTCAATCATACCATCTTGCACCCTTATAAATTTTGTCATGAGGGACCACTGGGCCAACACTTGGTTACTAGGGTTCGTTTCGACAACACTTGGTTACGACGGAACGTTGCATCAACACTTGGTCACGAGGGACCGTTGGGCCAGCCCTTGGTCACCAGGGTTCATTTGGCCAACACTTGGTCATGAGGGAACGTTGCGCCAACACTTGGTCATGAGGGACCGTTGGGCCAACCCTTGGTCATGAGGGACCATTGGGCCAACACTTGGTCACAAGGGACCGTTGGCCCAACCCTTGGTCATGCGGGTCTGTTGGGTCAACCCTTGGTCACAAGGGTCCATTTGGCCAACCCTTGATCACGAGGGACTGTTGGGCTATCACTTGGTCACGAGGGTCCATTGGGCCATCACTTGGTCTCGTGAGAGCGCTCGTGCCAGCACAGCTATGCGAGGTGCTCCCATGGAGAGCACTCTCAAGAGAGCACCATGCAATGCTCCTAGGGAGAACGTTACCTCTCCCCATATATGTTGATTGTGCCAGTTTCAACAATACCATCCTGCACCCTTATAAATTTGATCATGAGGGACCGTTGGGCCACCTCTTGGTCATGAGGGACCATTTGGCCAACACTTTGTCACGAGGGACCGTTGGCCCAACACTTGGTCACGAGGGATCGTTTGGTCCACACTTGGTCACGAGGGACCCTTTTGCCAACACTTTGTCACGAGGGACCATTAGGCCAACACTTGGTCATGATGGTTCGTTGGGCCAACCCTTCGCCATGATGCTCTGTTTGATCAACACTCAGTCACGAGGGACCATTGGGCCAACACTTGGTCTCATGAGACTGCTCATGCCAACGCAGCTATGCGAGGTGCTCCCATGGAGAGCACTCTTGTGGGAGCACCGTGCTCTGCTCCTAGGGAGAACGCTACCTATCCCCACATATGTTGATTGGGCCAGTTTCAACCATACAATCTTGCACCCTTATAAATTTGATCATAAGGGACCATTGGGCCAACATTTGTTCACGAGGGTTCGTTGGTCCAACCCTTGGTCACGATGCTCCGTTTGGCCAACACTTGATCACGAGGGACCGTCAGGTCAACGCTTCGTCATGAGGGACCGTTTGGCCAACACTTGGTTACGAGGGTCCGTCGGGCCAACCCTTGGTCATGATGGTCTGTTGGATCAACACGTGGTCATGAGGGACCGTTGGTTCAATGCCCGATCACGAGGGATTGTTGGGCCAACCCTTTATCACGAGGGATCGTTCCACCAAAACTTGGTCTCATGCGAGCATAGCTATGCGAGGTGCTCCCACAAAAAGCACTCTCACGAGAGCAATGTGTGGTGCTCCCAGGGAGAATTCTACCTCTCCCCATATATGTTGATTGGGCCAGTTTCAGCCATACCATCCTACACCCTTATCAATTTGGTCACGAGGGATCATTTAGCCAACACTTGGTCATGAGGGACTGTTGGGCCAACCCTTGGTCACGAGGATCTGTTGCATCAACACTTGGTCATGAGGGACCGTTGCACCAACACTTGGTCATGAGGGACCATTGGGCCAATCCTTCGTCACGAGGGATTGTTTGGCCAACACTTGGTCATGAGGGACTGTTGGGACACCTCTTGGTTGCGAGGGACCATTTGGCGCACACTTGTTCATGAGGGACCCTTTGGCCAATAGTTGGTCACAAGGGACCATTGGGCCAACACTTGGTCATGAGGGTTCGTTGGGCCAACCCTTCACTACGATGCTTCATTTGGCCAACACTTAGTCATGAGGAACCATTGGGCCAACAATTGGTCTCGTGAGAGTGCTCGTACTAGCGCAGCTATGCGAGGTACTCCCATGGAGAGCACTCTCACGGGAGCATCATGCTGTGCTCCTAGGGAGAATGCTACCTCTCCCCACATATGTTGATTGGGCTAGTTTCAGCCATACCATCCTGCACCCTTATAAATTTGATCATGAGGGACCGTTGGGCCAACATTTGGTCACGCGGGTCCGTTGGCCCAACCCTTGGTTACAATGCTCCGTTTGGCCAACACTTGGTCACGAGGCACCGTCGGGTCAACGCTTGGTCACGAGGGACCGTTTGGCCAACACTTGGTCACGAGGGTCTGTTGGGCCAACCCTTGGTCACAATGGTCTGTTGGGCCAACACATGGTCATGAGGGACCGTTGGTTCAA
>MNCI01018984.1:18805-29845 GCA_015680685.1 Gnetum montanum | reverse complement strand
GATCCCAGTAACGATTAGCGTTTGGTAAGCTGCAGTTGCATAGTTCAGGGTGTGTCCGGCAAGTGGGAACGGATGCTGACGCTAGTTAAATTAGACTTAGGACATTAGTTAGAGTTAGCTTAGTTTTCTCAACTCTTCTCTCATAGCATAGGCGATAAACCAAAAAATACCAAAAAAATCACATACCTCAGACTTTCTTAACCATACACCGTGACACATACAAGCAAGCCTGGGAAGACAACGAACGATTAACCCCAAGTGTTTCTTGTGGCGTTAAGGCATTTAGTCTGCGGAGTTCGACCGGATCGCGCGTGCACGCTCGTATTCATATGGTTGAGTGTAGGGGTACCTCGCCACTCATCACTAACTAATCTCATATTCTTAAATGTTTGACATCTTTCTAGAGTAAACCTAAATTGTTGAAGTTTGATTATCCAATTAGCTTTTTTAAGTCAAATTTCATTTTGTGATAGAAATTGTCTTACAGCTAGCTCTACAGTCATAACATGAATCAAAGTGTTTCATAAATAATACTTAACATGTCCCAAGGCTTTAATCACAACAAATGCTTTTTTTTCAAGCTTAGAGTAATTTCTTCTAGCTTCTTTTAATTGGCAACTAAAAAATTCAATTGGCTTTTCTTCTATTCCATATTTTTGTGTCAATACTGTAGCTAGTGGATTTGTTGAAGAAAAGACATATAAGAAGAAATCTTCTTTCAACTTTGGTTTCACTAAGATGGGGCTTCTAAAATGGCTATCTTGATTTGGTTTAAAGCCTTAAGTGCTTCTTTGATCTTTTGTACTTCCACATCCCTTTTTAACATTTTTGAAAGAGGCTTTGTTCTTTCTATAAATCCATACATGACTTTTTTAACAAGGTTTCCTTTCCCAAAGAAAGACCTCGATGTTTTCTTATTCATAGGATGCTCTACACCTTGAATAGCTTATATTCTAGCTTAATCAATAGCTATTCCATTGTGAGAAATTAAATGCCTAACTAAGTTACCTGGATTTACTCCAAAAATCCTTTTTTTTTGGATTTAAGGAAATTCAAAATTTTTTACATTTGCCAAATATTTGATGCAAATGAAATATATGATCCACCTTATGCTTTGAATAAACTGTAATATCATCTAAATACATGGTGACAATTTTTCCAATGAGCTCGTTAAAAGTAGTATCCATATCTCATTGAAAGGTAGCCCTTGCATTTGATAAGCCAAAGGGCATTCTTTTGTATCCAAATGTTCTCCATTTTGTGATGAATGACATTTTGTATCTATCATTCTTGTATACTATTATTTCATTATAACTTGAAAATCCACCTTAAAAAAGGTATAGTTAACAGCCTAATACTTTTATCAGCATTTCATCAATTCTTGAAAGTGGATACCTATTCTTATAATATTTGGCTTGGATAATAAGGTTTTTCCTTCTTTTATTAGTAAAAAAGTTAAATTTAGAACACGTGAGGCTATTGTCATTATTTTCACTATGTTTCTATCTTTTTATTGTGCATTTTTTCCCTTATGCATTTGTTTTATGGATGCCTAGTACTTTACCCATTTTAATTTTTTTGGCATCCATTCAATTTTTATTAAGTAGTAATTTTGGTTTTTGCATATTTTAGTTCTTATTTAAGTAATGTCCTTTTAGCTTAAGCCTAGTTAATGGGGTGTTAAAAGTTGGTATTAGAGTTGAAGTTTAGATAAGTATTTTTGAATTTGTGTTATAGGATGCTACCAAGAAGAATCTTTAAAAGGTTGAATAGGGTAAACTCTAATTAACCTAGTGGAAAAGTCTCTCAAAATTATTTGATATAGGAAATTTTCACTTATTTAATGATTCAGAATCAATCTAATGTTGGAAATAATGAACATCAACTTAAAAACTCAAACATTTTTGGTAGAATGTCCATTGATCAAGCTCTCATGAAGTTGTTTAGGAGGTTGAAACCTCCATATTTTAATGGTGTTGAAGATCCTATAGTATCTTTGAACTAACTACATGAGGTGGAAGAAGCTTTCTAGCTCATGGATTATGCTTTAGTGTAACAAACTCATTTGACTGTTCATCAACTTAAGGGTGTAGCCAATTGTTAGTGAAAAATAACTAGGATTCTAGAGGGTAGGTGCATAAATAGATGGAATGAATTGACTTTGTTAAAGCCTTCAAAGAGAGATATGTATCCAAGGAGTTTAGAAGGGTTAAGGCCAATGAGTTATCCAACATAAAGCAAGATGATCTTACTATTTTTGAGTATGATGCAAATTTCCTCCAATTGGTGTGGTTTGATCCTCACCTCTAGGATGATGAGAAAGAGATATCCAATCACTTCTTTGGTGGACTAATTGACCCCATAAATGTAGGCTTAGTATCTCCTACTTCAATCTAGTACAAGACATAGGTTCAAGTAAGAAAAAGAAACTAGTTCAAATTAAGAAAAGATCCTAACCTATGATCAAATCCAATAGTTCTACATACACTAGGATTTTTGGAGGTAGTAGCAAACCTCTTAATCCTCCCAAGTATCATGTTTATGGTCAAAATAAACATTTCAAGAGTAAGTGCCTCAATTGTCATACTTACAGTAGGTCCAAACATAGATAGTGGAAGTATCCCAATAGAGTAGCTAAGAACATTACTAATGAATCAACCAACTATTAAAAACATATGATAGTTTATAATAAGGATTTAAAGTGCAAGGAAAGAGCTTATTCGTTAACAAAACAACCATTGGATTAGTAACCCAACACTATCATGGACAATATAGGTAATATTGGTGGATCTTCTATCTTAATCTTGTTGACCTTAGTGCCAGTCATTCTTTTATGGAACCTAGATTTTCTTGCAACTTAAGCATTTAACCATGAATTCTTTTTTGATAGTTCAAATAATACATTCTCCTAGTATTATAATTTTTGACATTTGTCCTTCTATCAAGATGATAATGCAAGGTAGCAGGTGGCACATTGATTTTATGGTAATGAGATTTGGAGAGTAGGATGTAATTCTTGGAATGAAGTGGTTAGCTAAGTATGATGGACATTTGGATTGTAAGAGTAAGACTCTCACACTTATTTTCACAAGTGAAAAGGAAGTTATAATTCAGATAAGTAAAAGAAAAATTAAGCTTAACTTGGTAACAACTAAGAAGTTTCAATAGTTGTTTAAGTAAGGTCATAGACATTTCAATGGTCATAGATCAAATCCCAATGCTCCAAGAGTTCCTAGATGTATTTGAGAAGAAACTTCCTAAAGTACCTTCTCATAGAGAGATTGAATTTGAGATTATACTCAAGCCTAAAAATCTATGAATATTCAAGGTACCTCACAAGATATCTTCCATAGAGCTTACAGAACTTAAGATGCAGATAAAGGAGATATTGGATAAAGGTATGAATTGACCAAGTGTTTTACCTTGGTATGCACCAATGCTCTTTTTGAAGAAGAAGGATGATAGTTTAAGATTGTGTATAGATTATAGACAAATGAATTAGGTGAAAGTAAGAAATCAATATCCTTTACTTAGGATTGATGACCTATTTGATTAGTTAAGGGAATTTAATGTGTTCTCTAAGATTGATTTGAAGTCTAAGTATTGTCAAGTTCAAATGTAAGAGGAGGATATGCCTAAAATATCTTTCAAGATAAGATATGGATGTTATAAGTTCTCAGTCATACCCTTTGGACTCACTAATGCATCAGTAGTTTTCATGCACTTGATGAATAGTGTGTTATATCCTTATTTATATTAATTCATCATTGTCTTCATTGATGACATCTTGATCTACTCTAAGGATGAAGAGGAATATAAGAAGTACCTGAGACTAGTAATGTATACTTTAAGAGATTAGTAGTTATATGTTAATGCTTCTAATTGCTTTTCATGTGTAGTGTTGTACTTGTCCCTAATAGGAATTGCAAAACAAGCATTGCACCTATTCCTAAGAGGGATTGCAATGAATGTGTGTTTATGTTTGTTCATTTTTTTCTTATAATCATGAAATCCATAAAAATTACAAGACATAAAATCATAAATATTCTCTCTACTCCATATCGTGGAAACATAGTATTTTCCCTTTATCATATGTATTATAATCTATTTTATTCTTATTGAATGTAATGATATACATGAGTATTCTTGGTAATCCACTCAACATCACCTTTGAAGCTTACAACTTGATTGAATTGCATTATGTATGATAAATTCCATTAGTCCAAAAATGATGGAACCCATATCATTTATACCATTGTTGAGGAAGACATTGAAGAATTCTATTTAAATAATTATATAGGTACATCCCCAAGAAATATAGTTTAATTAAAACTTTATAACTTAGAATTTCCTAGTAGAATCAAACCCATAACTAAGAGCTTTCAAATCAAGATTCTTACTACTAGGCTAACATCTCATTAATCAAGGAATTATATGAATTAATATTGATTACCAATCATGTGATGTAAGCATCTATGATCAATATATCACATGTGTTTTTTTAGAGCTACAAGAGCCACCTAGGCAAACTTTCCTTTTTCTTGGGACTTGAATTTTGGTTTTCATACATTCTTGACCTACGCATTTTCTCTACCCAAACTTAGGTTCTTTTAAATCAAGTTAGAGGTAATAAAGCAATATTTTAATCTTCAATGCCAACTATATTAAATATGTCCAAATATACCATAATAAAAGCATATAGCATTTTTCATTCTTGTAAAATGTTGAAGTCTATGTTCATATCTCCATTTAGGTAATATGCTTGGAGTAAAGGTAAATTGTGAGAAATCATTTTGAAGTTCTCTTTTATGATCAAGATCTCTTCATTGTCAAAGCATAATCCTTAGCCTACCACACCTCAATTTACCTATGGCATTTGATCTAATCTCCTTTCCTTTTGTAAATCTTTTATTAATCATATTTGCACATGCAAGTTCTTTGTTGAGCTACTTAATCAAATTTTTTAGTTTTTCAAGCTCAACCATATGGTTTGAGTTTTCTTTTTCCAAAGTATTTTGCTTAAGGTAAAGTTCTTCAAAAGCTAATTCTCTATGATGTAGTAATTTCTTAATTTTATCACATAATTTCTTTAAGGAAATAAATTCATCACATAAGTAATCATACTTTCTTTCAAAGTCCCATCATTTTCATCATCTAATTGATGATCGTCATTCTCTGGGATTTCATGGGCTATGGTCATGCAAAGTAAGTGTGATTCTCTAGATACATCATTGTCACTTCTTCTTCGTTATTGTCATCATTCCACCCAAGAGGAAAGAGTTTTTTTTCTTGAATTCTTTATGATATCAAATTTTCTACAATTGATTAGCTTGAGGACATTTGAAATTAAGATGACCTTATCCTCCACATACCTAGCATTCCATTCTTAAAATATTATTTTTAGCAAAATATTTGAAGGCAAGATATTTAGGTTTAAGTTGTTTATACACAATACCACCTATCAAAAACTTTTAATTTTGAGGATTTCAATGAATATTGCAATAAGCATTTGATGTGTTGATGAGGGATTGATGCATCAATGAGGGTTTTGGTAAAGACTATGATAAACTTTTGATGCACTGGTGAGGATTTCAATGAAGATTGTAGCATAGGTTTGATGTATCAATGAGGATTTCAACAAAGATTGTAGTAAGGGTTTGATGCATTGGTGAGGTTGTAGCAAGGGGATATAATAGCATAATATATCTAAATGTACTACATTTGTAACTCTTGATGCAAGTATTTTTGAAGTAGATAGTAATGTAAATGAACAACAATAGGTATACATTCATAATTCTCTAGTTGAATGGATGGATTATGTATTTATAGTTATGAAGATGATGAGTATTTTTCATAGCTAGGGATACTCATTAGCTATTTGAAGGTTGTTTGATCATTTATAGATTCTTCAATGTCAAACCAAGAAAGAAAGAAACTCATTTTTTATGGAGGTAGACAAGTACCTTGATGATAATTGGCTTTTTCATCCTTAGGCTTCAAGATGCAATGTGTAGAATAAGAAATATTTTTCAAGATGAAGGTATTGTTATTTCTCTATAACAAAAGTGAGTATGATACATCAAGTTTCTCAAATTTGCAATGTGACTAAAATGATTTCTTGTGTGGTGAAAATTTGATCCATAAGCTACAAATCTTAAAATACATATTTATGTAAATGTCAAAGAAATGATGGATCTCAAACTAAATTGGTACGATCCTTATGTCTTACACTTTCAACCTAAAAAAAGGGAAGTTAATAGATGGATTCTCAGATCTTAGTATTCTACAATAGATCCTACTATAGTTTGGAACATTCAAACCTAGTTTGAACTTGAGAAAGATTAGGATGATTTTCTAGTTTTAATAGCAAAGGCACAAGCACTCGAAGAGGTTAGGCTTTCACTCATCTACCGACCCTCTTGGGACTCCACTCAATGAGATGAGTACTGTGGCTCTAGGTAATGATCCTTTTTAGCAATAGAGGCAACACTTATACTATTGCTACCAATCCCATTGGAGAAGCCACAACTAACAAATATTAACCAAAAGACATGACTAAGAATTAATTACAAGTAACTTCCACATACTATTATGTGTTTTAATCTATTGGATAATGGCATAGATGATCCTCAGCCTCCATGCCCAAATGAAGATCATTTGCTAGAATGTGAGGGTTACAACAATCCCTTACCTTAGGAAATCATTTAACATTGGTGTTGTTGTGAAATTTCTAATAAAATGTGCATTCAAGAAAAAAAATGAAGAATGAAGTATTTTAAGTGGAGAAAAATTTTTGGTAAGGTGAGATATGTTTTCTTTGCAATATAGGGTTGATCTAGCAAAATTTGAATAGTTTAGCATAGATATTTTAAGAAACATCTACTTTTTAAAAATGCTACCATGATAGCTATTGAGATAAATGAGAAATAAATGTTGTTAATGTTTATGGTTCAGTGAGGCTACAAGGAAAGAAGGCATTTTGGTAGAATTTTTCTAATATTTATGCTTTTATAAATAAACTATTATGTGTTTTAGGAGATTTTAATATCATTTTACATCCTTTAAAGAAAATTGACTATGAAAGAATTTAGAATGTAGGTAATGAGATTTTTGTAATAGTAATTTATAGCGTAGGTTTTATGGATCTTCTATAGTTTCAAGATGAGTATACTTGAATAAACATGAGGCAAGACAAAGATTATATTAATAGTAAGTTAGATCACATTATGATGATAGTTGGCTTAATTTATTTTCATGTGCAAAACCTGAAAGACTAACTAGGACCTCTTCTAATCATTGGCCTCTACTTTTTGGATAGAATAATTACAATAACTAAATCCTATTTTTAAATAGAAGAAAACTATAATGACTTTTGAAATATGCATAAGATTGCAAAACAATAATGATAATTTACTATACAAGGTACTTCTCAATGTAGGGTTTTGCAAAAATTCCAAATTTTGAGACAAGAGATCCTTACTTAGAAGCAACTTAATCCTTGAAATTGAAAGCAAATAAAACATGAGTGTTTGTAAAATATTCAAGAAGCCCAAATAAATTTGTATGAGGAAGGTTGGACATCAAGTGATCAAAAATAGAGATGAACTATCTTCAAGAATATTATGACATTCAACATCAGGAAAGATAAATTGTTGGCAGAGATCTCAAATAAACTATTTTGCTTTTGGAAATGAGGGTTCCATATTTTCTCATATGAATGCTTCACTACAACATAAGAGGAATTGCATATCAGCCTTATGAAACAAGAATGAATACTTAGTACATGAAGTGACTGGTATTATAGTAATTACTATTCAATTTTATAAAACTTTTTTAACTTAAATCACATTTCACATAAGCAAGATATGGAGAAAATTATACCAAGCATTGATCATTATTTATCACATGAGGATATCCTATTATTCAACTACTCTCCTACTACAAAGGAAATTCAAACAATGGTTTTCTTCATGGATTTCTAAAAAGCTCTAGCTATGGATGGTTTTTCATTTGGTTTTTATAAACATTTTTGAAAGATTATTCAAAAGGGTATTTTTAATGTTGTATTTGAATTTTGAAGAATTAGGAGGATGAAATCAAAATGGAATGTACTTGGATGATTCTACTGTAAAACAAAAATGGATGATATTGATCATAAAGATTATCAGCCTATTAACTTGTGTACTTCTTTCTATGAAATTTGTTCAAAACTTATAATGCTTCAGTTACAAAAGATGACACCTCCTTTCATTACTAAAGAATAAGTTAGTTTTGTATAAGGGAGACAAATCTTAGATCAAATGCTTCTAGTGCAAGAGATTATTTATTTAACTTATTCGTAAAAATAGCCTAGGATTGTGTTAAAGCTTGATATTTTAAAAGTATATGATATAGTTAATTGAAGCTATATGAGAGAGGTGCTATAGAAAATGACTTTTCCTAATCATTGGATATAAATGCTTTATTAAATTTTGTGATCACGAAGATCACAAGGTCCAAAGAAATAAATAAAAAACTATGTTAATATAAATTAATAAAAAATATTAATGTTTAATAACATTATAAATTTTTTAACATCATGGTATTAATTATAATACATTGTGTGTAAATCGGAAGACAAAAAATATATTCTAAGATGTTTAGCTAAGTAACTAGTCAATCTCTAATGTATTTAATGTATGTCTTGAACATGAAAACTAGATGTATATATAGTTATGAAAAAACCATCATGTTGATTATAGAAATAGATATGACAATTAGTCAATAACATATTAACAAGTATTTAGAGAAATAACTAATTATTAAATGTGAAATAACAAACATCATCATAACAGTGTAAACATGAGTTTAGGACATCACCCAATATAGGCCTTATTTAAAACATTGAACTTGATACAACATATCAAATTCTTAACACCATCCCTCAAGCTTAACATTCAAAATTTTAATGTACTTAACTATCTAATTATCATTCTATGAGTTAAAAAATTATTAACTAATAAAGAATATTATTTTAGCTTTTTCACAATACAATAAAAAGAATCAAAACTTTTTTCCACTACCAATGGTTGTGGAGTAGTAAGTTCTAATAAAAATTCCTTATAGATAATCATTTCAACTGAGTACCAATTGGCTTAAGAAAAATACTAATGATAGTGAGAAATTTATTTTCCTAGAATCATATTATAAATTATTTTTGCCTTTAAGTTCATTAGAAATATAAGAAATAATAACTAGAGACATTAGAGATCTTATCTCTTTCAAAATATATTATAAGGAAAACATAAACCATCTAGAAAGAAAATATGATTGCCATGAAAATTCAATAATATTTTAACTTCACCCTCAACTACAAAAGTATTAAACATAATAAGATAAGAGAGCTTTAAAACAAATGTCATTAGTTAGTAAAAGAGTCTATATTTGCATTCAACAAATTGTCAAAAGCACTAGTTGATGACTCTCCCTTGACTTGGGAGTTGTATCTTTCATTATAGATTTAGAAGGTAATAATTCACTTAACAATGATGGTGACACTAGAACCAAGACTTAAGGATTTTTAATCTAAACTAGGCTTCTTGAAGAACTTTTCTTTTAGTTCATTATACAACCTATAATGATAGTGGACCCATAGTGAAAATAATTGGTAATTCATGATCCAACAATGAAAATGACATTACCAATTATTTATAGTGGGCAATGAACTCCTCAATTATTGCTTAATCTTGTAGCTTCTTCACCATGGCATTTAAACTTTCCCTTTCCTCATTGAAATCCTCTCTCAAACTAGAGTTATGCATAATTAAATAAAAATTTTTCTTTTGCACACTTTCTAGATCTTGTAGAAATGTGGAGTTTTTCTTTTTTATTGAAAATTTCTTAGTTTCAAACTCCATCACCTTTACCATTAAGTTCTGAACACTATTTACTAGCTTAGGATCAATGTTGGATCCTACAATGATTCTTGCTTACTTGAGCTCTTCCAACTCTTTGGCTTATTTCTTGGCTAATTTTAGGGTTTAATTTACCTCATATTTATATTTATTAAAGGCTTTAGCAAATGTTTCTTTATCTTTGTAAGTCTTCCTCAAATCTTTATTTAAGTACTTATTTATGCTAGAGCATTCTTAAAGACCTACTTATTGTTGTTTAGCATTGTTCAAAAAACCCTAGTCTTAAAGTAGTATCCTATCATCGTGTAATTCAAAACCATTAAGTCATAAAGTAAATCATTACTCACTTCAATGGAGAAGGATTTGGTCAATTGGCTAATATTATTTATGATCATGTATTGCATGGTTGCTAGATAATTGTCTTGATTTACTACTTCAATATATTTCCATGCGGCCTCATGATATAAAGTTTCTTTCATAGGGCTCTTCTTCACTAAAGGTTTAAAAAAGTTTATGGATGACTCATAATGAGAAATCTTATGCTCAAACCTGCGATGGTACAAAATTAAATTCATCATGGATGATAACAAATAAGATCAGTGTGGCACATACCTGCCTTCTATTTGAACTCCTTCTTACTACTTCAATGCAAGTAGCTCCATGACTGTCTACTCTTATTTTGCAAACACTTTGATAAATACTTTTTATAAAAATTATTTATTTCTATCTTTCAACATCGTAGTGACTTGTAATAACTTAGAGTTAATAAAAACTTTAACAAAACTAAAAAGAAGGTAACCATATAAAAAAACGTAGGGATGAGAAATGACAATAGCTAAGTTCCTAAGCCTTTAATTTATTTTTTAAAATTCATAACCAATCCACTTGGCTATCTTCCTTCACCACTTCTTCATTGTGGTAGAGAGAAGATTCCATAGAGGCCATTAAATGACATTCTTCTTGTCTTTAACACATGTGTCATAGGCAATGATTTCTACGAAGCTAGAATATGGTATCTTTAACTATACAATTGAAATCTTGGTAGTGAAGATGGTACAAGCCTTCCCAATCCTCCTTACTTATAAAACATTCAATAAGCTAATGCCTTAAAAACATTACTTATATAAAGGCAAAATCTATTTTCACT
>MNCI01018984.1:7443-18056 GCA_015680685.1 Gnetum montanum | reverse complement strand
GGGGGTGGGGGAGAGAGTTGTGGGGGGCATGGCAAGGAAGAATAAGTTTCCCAAATTAAAAATCCTTTGAAATAAAGCACACAGTGAAATTAATGTTGTTCCCCAACTTGGGTAGTCCACACTCGGAGGATAGTTCACTAGCACACCTCCAGATTTTGTTACTCTTCGAATGTTATATGAAGGGTACCACACCCTATACATGCTCTAAGCTTTGCGCTAAAGTGATTCAATGTAACGAATCTACACAATCCCGCAAGGTCTCGACAAGCTTAGAATGTGCTTTCTAGGATCTCACAACCTTTACAGCTTGAGCTCCATTCCAAAGTGTTATGGCGCTACACCAACACTCAATCGTGTAGGAGGCTAACAAGCTTAAGCAAGATGCCTTCTTGCAAGAAGCACATCAGCCCCACAAGATAACAAAAGAGAAAAACAATTACATGGAAAGAATGTAACTAAATTTGTTGATCCTTGTACTTTGAGGTATAACTCACTTTAACCACTTACAACAGACAAAAGATAGTACAATGAGGAATAATAACAAGAGAATGATGTATACAATGATTGCTTGATAATGACACTTGATGGTACACAATGCTTGCATATTTTCCAAGAGAATGAAGTCTTCTTATAGCCTATATGTTTCTAAAATCACCTCAGAATTTGTGCAATGGCTATGTAACAATCATTGGATACATCTTCTTCAAGACTAAGACATATTTCTACATTAGACCTTCATTTTGGAAAGACATCTTCTCCATAGGAAAGACATCTTTGTGGAGACGTCTTCATGAAGATGTCTTTCTCACAAAAAAAATGTCTACTATTTTTTAAAGATGTCTTCATGTGAGCAACCTTCAACTCGGCCAAGATGTCTACTATTTCTTAAAGACGTCTTTGCTTGATGGTAGATGTCTACTGTTTCTACAAGATGTCTTCACTAATTCTACTTCACTTTGGCCAAGACGTTTGTTGTTTCTTGGAGACGTCTTTCTTCAATTCCCTTTGCACTTTGAAATCTTCGTTCCTTGTCCATGCTCTTGAACTTCCACATGCTTTCTTAAAACCTTGTAGATGTCTCAATCCAAGTTCTTGCCCTACAAACACAACAACCACACAAACATCTATGTACTACATTTGTCTTAATGTTTTGACATACCAAAAGTTCAACAATCTTTCCATTTTTGATGATGTACAAAACTTAAGAAATGGGTGAGATAAAAACCAATAAAAATATTAAGACATATAAATTCCTATGGCAACTAGGGACTAGGATAAAGTGTTGAGGTTCAAGGTAGTTTAGTAATACGTGGAAAATAATGAAATGATGCAAAAGTAAATATCAAAGTACACCACATAGAGATAACAAAGGAATCACCATCAGTCTTTAACTCATCCACAACTATCCATACAGCCAATTGTCCACATAAATTCACAACTATCCAATACAACCAATTGTCTATACAAATGGTAGCATCATACATAATCAAGCACATATGTGAAAGTCCAAAAATCACATATGTGAGAATCAAAAACTTCTTTCCCTTTTGGACATTAACAAAAAAAGAGAGAGAAAATGATCACCCAAGGTCCCTAATCACTAACCTTGGTCACATCCTCAAATTCAAATCCCTCCACTGCTAAGGATGGATGATAAGTCTTCTCCTCATCATCATCACTACTAGTGTTGGATTGGCTCAACCTATGCTCATCCTCATTAGATGGCTCAAGCTTTTGAATGGGAGCTTGCCAAGGATGAAGCTTCAATCCAAATCAAGATAAAGATAGTGGATCTGGCTAAACTAGAGGCTACTGATCTGGTACCCATTAGGATGTGGTCCCAAAGATACTCTCCATAGCTTACTACTCAAATGAGTTAGGAGCATTAGCTAATGGAGGAATTGAATGTACTGGTGGTGCAAGATCATGATGCTCAGGTTGCTGCATGGGAACATGATGCTCTCCCTGGACATGAGATGGTGATGCCTCAGGCTTAGAGTTTGATTCCATCCCTAAATTATGTGCACAAGAAGGTTCCACTGATGCAAAGTTCTTTGGTGGAATAGAAATGTTCTCCTCACTATCAAAAATAGGAGGAATAGTAACCTCCTCAAACTCCTACCCATCAAAAGAGAGGAATACTAGCTGCATCCAAACTCTCATGCAAGTAAGAGATGCTTCTCCCAAGCTTCCCGATGGCTTGTGAAAAAGGTCAAAGAAGCCTCATCAATGAAGAACTGATCTAGGCACAACTAGATTTGGATATGCTCAGCTAGGGAGAGGTCCTTGATGATAATGCTTTCTTCTTCTTCTTCTACGATCTAGTACTCAGTCCTGCTTCAACTACATGAGAAACACTTCTCTTCTTAACATATTCAATAAGGTTGCTCTTTCCTTTGAGTAAAGGCATCTCTAGAATAGGCACATTCTTCTAACATATCAACAAGTTATTGAGGTAAGAATGTCCAAGGATTCTTTCCTTGGCAAATGGACTCAACATTTCCTAGTAGAGTGTATCCCTTAAATCTAATGGTCATCCTATGAGAATACAATAAAGCACAAATGATTGGGATGGAAGCAGATAACTATAACTCCCCTCTTTTACCATAATGTTATACAACATGATAAGAGACAAGGTGGAAGCATTAGGAATCATCATGCTCCTCTCAATATGACCTCTGTCAAAGAATACATCTTTCCCAAACAGAAGATCATAAAATTCATCATGTCCTATGGGCATTATACCATTTGTATAAATTTCATGCATGGTATCAATGGTTTCCCAGAAGACATTTGCACTAGAGATCCCAAGGATTGCATTCACAAGTTGGGGAGAGACCTCAATGAGAAGATCCCTGACCATGAAAGTGAATGCTCCAACAACAACATTTGAAACAATAATATTGCAATAAAATTCATGAATCAACACTTTAGGAACCAAAAAATTCATTGCAATAAGGTTTCCCTAATTCAACACCGAGAAATAATCCATTAAAGTAGCTTACCTATGTGCAAGAAACGAAAGAGAGCACTTAGTAATAATATTTGTGATTCGAGTTACCTTAAACCTATGTTGCACTTGAATTTTGAAATTGCAGCACATAAGAGGATGGCGCATTGCTGGAACTACCCTTGGATTTCTTCTTTGGTGTCACCCTAGATGTCCCAACCTTCTTGTAGGCCATTTTTGACAAAATCGCTATTGATGGTGGAGACCTAGTTGTCTCTGTGAGGTCAATTTGGAAGAACATGATACAGGAATGAGGGTTTTGACTTTAATAGCAATAGTGAATGAGGCCTTGAATGAAAAAGAAGATGTCTCATCTACGTTTTAAAGCAACCAGTAGACATCTTTGCCACACTACAGAAAAAATTAGATAAGCATCTTAATTCATGAGTAGACATCTTTCTCACTAAAAAAATGTCTACTTTTTTTCAGAGATGTCTTCTTCTAAGCAACCTACAACTCAACCAAGACATCTATTATTTCTTAGAGACATTTTTGCTTGATGGTAAACATCTACTATTTCTACAAGACATCTTCACTGATTCTCCTTCACCTCGACCAAGACGTCTACTATTTCTTGGAGACACCTTACTTCAATTCCCTTTACACTTTGAAATTTTCATTCCTTGTCCATGCTCTTGAACTCTTACATGCTTTCTTGAAACCTTGTAGATGTCTTAATCTAAGTTCTTGCCCTACAAACACAATAATCATACAAAAATCCTTGTACTCCATTTGTCTTAATGTTTTGACATACCAAAAGGTCAACATAATATACATATCTTAAACATGAAAACTAGAAGTATATGTAGTTATGATGAAATTGTCATGTTGCTTAGAGGAACACACATGATTCTTAGTTACTAACATATTAATAAGTTCTTAAAGAAATAACTAATTATTCAAGATGAAATAACAAACATCAATGTGACAGTGATCATACCATGATGGTGTAAACATGAGTTCATAGTATCATCTAATACCAAATTCTTAACATTTCGTTAGAGCTTAATATTTTAAAAGCTTATCATATAATTAATTAGAGCTACATGAGAGTTGTACTACAAAAAATAACCTTTCCTAATCATTGGATACATATGCTTGAGAATTACTACTAGCGATTTAGATTTTCGTTCTTATAAATGCTCATTGCTTTGGGAGTTTTTCATCTTCAAATGGGTTTATTGTACCTACTTTTGAATTTTTTGATCACCAAGACTAAGTGTCATTTTGACATTATTTTATCCAAGTTTGAGCATCAAAATGGTGAAAAAAATAGTGTCATAAAACACATTTTGAACCTTCAAAGACCTTCAAGGCTCATTCTAGCTCATAACCCAGCATATGTGCATCACTTTTAGCTAACCTAGAAAAGTTCAAAAAAGGATACTTTTGTAAGTATCAAAGGTTGCACTAACACAATGTCGACATCATCCTTGGACCACCATGCCCATGTCACCTACACTATAACTGCTTCGTGGCCTTTGTTTCAATCCCACAAGACCCTAAATGACTCATCTATAGTAGTCTCAACATGGCAAACATTAATTTTTAGCTCTATGACAAGTTGACCCTAAAACCTGGAAAGAAAAATTATTCTAAGTATGGTGGTTGATAAGACGCGACCTGCATGTGCCGCGATATCACGTATGCGATATCGCATCTTTCCCTGCGATATCGCGTACGCGATATTGCGGTCCGCCGCCATATCTATAAATAAGAGGCGGCACTCCCCTCATTTCCCAATCCTGGCTAGAAGTAGCGAAGCTCTGGCAGATTGATCACTCCAGAGTTAGAATTTTTCCCATGTGCCCGCAGTAGGAGTCCTAGAGTGAACGGCTCTTTATTCGAGCAGCTTGTAACCTGAACCCAAGTTGTGTACAGAAATAAAGACGAACTTGATTGGATAAACCTTGCAGTACATGGTTTTATTGTTGTTTATTTACTGCTTTCCTAGTGCACGCAAGTATGACTTGATTACGAGCGTCTACGGACGTGTACGGCTAGTCAAGGAATCGGCTGCTTGTCGCAACGCATGAGTACGACTTGATTACGAGCATTGGCTGCTTGGTAACCCAGTAGCGTATTCCAGGATTCTGCGCTTGGTAATCCCAGTGGTAGTCCAATGTGTACGGCTAGTCAAGGAATCGGCTACTCATTGCTAGGCTAGAACGTGTGATAAGTACGACTTAGTTACGAGCACCCACGGGTGTGTACGGCTAGCTAAGGAATCGGCTGCTTATCACACTTAAGCTAAATAGGTGCCTCAGTACGACCACTTCGAGCACTTGCGTTACGTGTGGTGATCCCAGTAACGATTAGCGTTTGGTAAGCCACAGTTGCATAGTTCAGGGTGTGTCCGGTAAGTGGGAACGGATGCTGACGCTAGTTAATTTAGACTTAGGACATTAGTTAGAGTTAGCTTAGTTTCTCAACCCTTTCCTCTGATAGCATAGAAGATAAACCGAAAAATACCAAAAAAATCACATACCTCAGACTTGCTTAACCATACACCGTGACACTTACAAGCAAGCCTGGGAAGACAACGAACGATTAACCCCAAGTGTTTCTTGTGGTGTTAAGGCATTTAGTCTGCGGAGTTCGACCGGATCGCGCGTGCACGCTCGTATTCGTATGGTTGAGTGTAGGGGTACCTCGCCACTCATCATTGGCGCCGTTGCCGGGGACTAAGTGTTTTTTCGCCAATTTAACATAAGGGATATCACTCACATCGTTGTGAGCTTAAAACGAACCTTAGGGTTAATCAGTTAATCAAGAACATTAAATAACGGTGAAAACTGCACACCAATAGAAATGGCTTCTTCTCACGAAATCAACTCACCTAAGGACAATACAGGAGAAAGTCAGCATCATACGCATAACCGAGATCAACCATGTCCTCAACAATCCAAAGTCACATATACTCATCCCGATGAGTATGTGCCAGATTTTACCTTTGTTTTCCATCAAGATGAGCAACTGCGGTGGAGAGACATGCAAGGTAACATCGTGTTACCCCCAGATCGCTCTGCTCCCAACATGCTTTTCCGTGCCTTGGTACAGATTGGCATGCATGAGCTGTTCGCAGAATACGTTTTGGATGACCATGACACAAGGGATTATCATCCCACAAATGCCCAACGTATTCGGGACGAAAGGCAGGAGAGCCAACATTCACTATTGAAGGGCAAGGTTCCCCACGTCATTAGTGAAATAGGAGAAGAGGAACCCCTCACGATGGGTTTCTTAGAAAATGATGTTCCTCCTCCTCACTCTAGTGAAGAGGTTAGGCATCAGGGCCTTAGATCAACGATACATATTCCAGGCTCTGATCCCCGTGAGCACCAGCTGTTCACGGCAGGAACAACTACTCACACTAATGACGGACTCGTTGATCGTCACAACGATCGGGGCCGAAGCAGCCGAAGAGAAGGCAAGAAACATCACCATGGTGATGGATCCCCTTCTTCTTCTCCTTCATCTCATCATTCACCCTCTCCTTCCACATCTGGGCGCAGCCACCATGAGCATAACGCGGAGAGTAAAGGTAAAAGAGATGAAATGCCTCGACAGGAAGGTCGAGAGGAGTTAGGACAAGGGCAAGGACGTAGGGAGAATAGGGAACCACCACGTAGACATCACAGACGTCATGAAAGAGATGATCATGACGAACCCCTATTCGCAACCCGAAGTATGCTTGATATTAGAGAGGCAGTTAGGATTCCCACAAGGCATTTAAAAGACAGTAGGATCAAGCGTTTGGACATAAATAATATCCCACGTTTTGAAGGGGGATACAACGCTGATCCTCAACATCATTTACAGGCATTCCACGATGCCTGTGCCTTGCAGAACATAGACAATGAGTGGCAGAAACTCAAGTTGTTCCCAAGGACACTCATTAAAGAAGCAGAAAGCTGGTACCGGTCCTTAGAACCGGAAACCATCAGGAGGTGGAGTACGATGCTTGAATTGTTCAACAACAAATATCAAACGTACTCCAGAGTGTCTAACTTGCGTAAGCAGATCCAAGGCTGGAAACAAGGAGCTCATGAATCCTTGGATGCTGCCATGGCCCGTTACTACACATTGCTACATCGTTGCCCGGGCCATGGGTACGCTAAGCGGGATCAACTTCGCCACCTCGTGGATGGGCTACGAAATGAAACGAGAAGAACTCTTGGGACTTACGCCCAAGGGAGACTCTCCCAACTAAGAGCCCATGAAGTTGAAGTATTGTTGGAACAAGTAGCGCAAGAAGAGGGTGAGCTACGGAAAAGAGAAAGTGCGGAGGAATACAACCGTGATCCCTCCCTTCGTAAGAAGGGAGTGAAATTCTGTGATGAGGAGGATGAGTCACCACTCGAAGAGTTGGTGAACAGGAAAACTGTGCCGATCCAAAAGTTAACAACGGAGGTATCGGCTAAGGTAGACCAAATGTGGGATTCCTTAGACTCACGAATAGAAACAGTCCTGAAAATAGTAGAAGAGTCTAAGGATGAGCAAAGTAGTGATAAAAGCAAGAACATGCGGAGAAACTTTAACCCTGCACATAACAAGGGTAAGGGAAAAATCTCTAACTCCGATGAGGCTGAAAATTCTGATTCAGACAATGACGGTGGATGTGAGGTCTGCTATTATGACCATCCTAAGGGATGTTGTCCAATCATCTCACATCTGCAGGAGTCTGGGGTGTATGCATTAAATCCAAGACTTAATCAACGGCAAACACCCAGAAGGTTACCTTATCCACAAGGTAACCCGAGGCAGTTCCACCAACCCTTGACGTATTATCCAAGTGGAACACCTCCGCAGCCCATCGAGCAACATCAGCAGTGGCAATACCCACAGTCATGGGGGATGCCACAGCCAACACATCGATACCCTTACCGGCAGCCTGATCCTTATGGTTATTATGTGCAGCAGCCAGTTTCTCCAGGTGACGCTATGAGTCACACTCCACGCCGTCACTACTACGCTCGGGAGTACTTCAGAAGGACTCCTTCTCCTCCGGGAGACATTCCACATTCTGTCCATCCTCTAACTCCACCCGCACCTTTTCCTCAAGTAGTTCCCATAACACCTCCTGCTCCAACAATGCAAGGGGAATTACCTACCCAACCGCAGCAACGTCACGCCGCGAGATCTGTAAATATTCAGAGTGTAAATATCCAACCGGACACTAGTTCTGGCGATAACTGTACAAAAAGGAGACCCTTTTTCAGAACTAGGAGCCCGGATAGGCTCTCGCAACAACAAGCGGACGGGTATATGTATAGGCCTCTAACTACTAACACTTCGGAGCACCCTTCAGTCCAAGGGAATGTAACGCATACGGTTATGCTAACACATACCGTAACTGACTGGATCAAGGTAGGCCACCTTCCCAGGAAACTAACTGACCCTGGGAGTCCCTTTATTCATTTGCAGATCGCTGGGAATGCGCCACATCGAGCTCTTCTTGACTCAGGTTCCGGAGTCAACTTAATTTCGCGAAAGATGTATCACGCCTGGAACCTGCCCCAACTTAAGAAGAGCAACATTCAACTGGAGCTGGCAGACCAGTCCATTGCCATCCCATTGGGTTTGGTGGAGGACGTTATCACCACTGTGTGTGGTTGGTCCTACCCAGCAGACTTCCTAGTGATCGATGTTAACAACAACGAAGGGGACTTCCCAATTATAATGGGAAGGGCATGGCTAAGCACAGTAGATGCATGCCTTAGGATCCGTGATCTTTCCTTGGAAATCTCCAAGATAAACATATGTGGAAAGATCGAGAAGAGGATAGTTCCATGCATCACATACAGTGATTCATCGGGTGATGACACGGAGGAAATGTCTCCATGTCACAGGTGTGCCCAGGAAACTCTGCAACAAAGATGCCTGTATGTAGCAACCACACAAGAAGTAGTAGACACCCCGTGGTTGACAGCTTCTCATAAGAGCAAACAAATATGCATGGAACGAACTGAGGCAACTCATGCCAACAACCGTGGCATAGACACATTGGAACGTGAGCGTCGCCAACTTCCACCCCTGAATTTAAGATCATCAATTGGGAGAAGTTGGGCACTGCTTAGAAATTCAAATAGGCGCTCACTACTTCGGATCTCTCCCTCACAACTCAGTCATGGGGGAGATGGCCACCTATGCTAATCATATGGGGCCCTCAGTTCTTTTTCAATTTTTGTTTTATACGTTTTTTGTTTTACACATTTTTGTTTTACAAATTTCTCTAACTTTTCTTGTTTTTGTTTTACACCATCATTATATTTTTCCATTTTTTGTGTGTGTGTGTGTCATCCATCATGTAAATTCGTCACCCAATAAGTGTTTGGGCCGATGGGATGAACTGTTTTTCATTAATTGCTAATGTTTGGTTTTTACCTTTAAGTTACATTGTTGATACTAAGGTATGTTCTTTTGATATGGCAGGCAATGAGATCACTTCATCCATCCATCCATCAAGTCTATGGTTTCCCTTAGCTTGGAAATGTACAGTTCCCTTTTAATAAGAACTTCAACGAGCTGGTGACTGGGCATTTCTCAAACTAAGGAAGGACTCAAGGATTTGCAAAGGGTGTGACTTCAAGGGAACTTGATGCTTTGTGTTGGTCATTCACTTGGGTGCTTGGATGTTTTCTTCTTGGGTTTTCTTACCGTTCCGATGTTACCCAATAATCGGAAGCTGAGGTAATAAAAATAAGAAGTCTTTGCATGGTGTGGTCCCCACGCATAAAAACACAAAACACAAAAAAAAAAAAAGAAGTGCGAAAGCAAAAGTGAGGATTCAAAGCACACCCCTTAGACAAAATAAAATTGGGCTGCAAGCACTGGTTATGGAACCAAAGTGTTCCCTCTAACTAAGGCCTTCTTGCTTCCCATTCTCTCCTTTGTTTCGTCAGACTGGTGGTGGCTCTTCGAAGATGCATCCTTATTATCCAAGTGGATGATTTTGCCAAAGGCATTGATGCGAAGTCACTGAAAGTGGTTGGTTTGAGCCGGAGTTGGAATGAGATTCGCTAAGTCGCATTAATCATAAAGCACACAAGGGGCTATACACCACCTTGTTCTTGGGATTCCATTCCATTCCTCTTCTTTCCATCCTTCTCTCCATTATTCACCTCATTGCCGATTGTATCATTAGTGTATATTTTGGTTGATGCTTTGTTTTCTTTTTGGTAAATTCTAGCGGTTAAGACTTTAACTCTTGTTCCAACGGACATTCCCGGAGCCCACAGACTCTTTGAATGTGGGATTGTCAGGGCATTACGGGCATGAGCCTGCTTTGGGGAGGACCCACTGACATTCCTATTTGGAACATTAGTTAACTTCTTTTCCTTAACGTTTTGCAATTAATTAACATTTTTGTTCATTTCCATCATGACATCCATTTCACTGATGCCATAGTTGTCCCTTTTTTCTTTATCTTTCTTACTCCTTTTTCTTTCTCCATTCTAACGCTACCGGAGGTTCGCGATTAGTCATGGGGGTACGGGGCCTGATTTTTCAATTTTTATCCTAAGCCTTGAATTTTTTCGTTTCGCTTCCTAACCCCTACACCTTCGATAGTCATCATCTACATTTTCCCAGATCCATATCA
>MNCI01018983.1:10758-27492 GCA_015680685.1 Gnetum montanum | reverse complement strand
TATTTTTTCCATTAGGGAATTCTATCATGTTGTATACCACAAATTCAACTATGATATCTACAACTCTATGAATTTGTGTATAGCATATTCACTTACAATTTTTGCAATTTTGTTTAGCTCAAAGATTTAAATTTTATTTTGGATGAGAGGCCAATTATCAACCCCCTCCATGAGAGTCCTCTTTAGGCATGGTAAAATAATTCAATGATTTTATTATCTTAACGGTGAGGACTAATTGCTAGTTAATAGAGCCAATTACTAGGCAATTGGACTTTGTCAACATAAATAAATAGTTATTGTAATGATCTTGACTAAGAGATAAATTTTACATGGAATTAGTATTTTGGATAATGTACATTGGTTTTGATTTTTCTATTCAATCTGAGAATAAGTTTTAAGTGAAATAATTTGAGATTTTATTAATTAAAAAATATAAAAGATTCTCTTGGCTAAATAATAGTGTAAACTAGTTAGATATATAAATGATTTCCTGATTGCAATCATCATTTCTAAATTTTGATTTATATATAATTTTATTTTGATATTTCTTATTTTCGTGTGATCTCCATATTCTTATCATGTCACATATCTATTTGCCACTTATCACCTATGATTTTCACAATTTTATTACACTTTAGGATCTATTTTCATTAGGTATGATTATATTTCTCTATGATTTTTTTTTAATTAAGAGAATCTCCAAATTTCATTTTGGGGTTTTGGAAGTTTTTCATAACATTGATATTTCTTCTTATATGAGCTATAACTTTCTCAAGCACAAAGCAAGAACCAAAAACTCCAACTAATAAAAAAATAGTAGTAATTACAAGCCAAGAAAATATTGGAAATTATAGCAAGGAACTTAATCAAATACATGTTCATAATAATTATTGAATGCGCATAGGAAATTATATTCATCAAGTTTTACTTCCTAATGACTTAATTAATGATTTTATAATAAAGCAATGTNGCATAGGAAATGATATTCATCAAGTTTTACTTCCTAATGACTTAATTAATGATTTTATAATAAAGCAATGTATTTAGAATGCATACTTCAAATCGAACATGAGAAGTGTAACAACACATTATAGGTTTGCTTCAAGAATGGCACTTACAAGCTCCATAAATGTCTTTCAAAATGAAAAGAAAATAAATTCTGAATAGGTAAATACAAATTTAATATCTATCCTTCTAAAATAGGTACCATATCTTACTTTATTAATTTTAGGATATATATTAACATACAACTATATTTTATTTCTAAGACTTCAACAGAGAGATATGAGTAGAATTTATCCCAGTTTTTATTCTTGTTTTTAACAAAAGAATTTAATAGTAGTATGGAACCACAGCACAACACGCAGTCGGAGCCGTTGATCTCTCCCCATCTCTGCAATAAGCAAGTAGCAGCAGCCATGCTGAAATGGTAGCCAACATCATCATTGTGACAACACCATTCATGCTTTAGAAAGTAGAATCGTTTTCAGAACTTTCCTTGTTTATGTAGGAGGCATATTTAGTTACACCTACCACAATTGTAACGGAGGCTTTCTTCTTCAACTAGCTTATACAATATAACAACATTTCTAATTTGTATTAGGTCTAGATGCTCATACAATATAGCAACATTTCTAATTTGTATTAGGTCTGGATGCTCAGTTCAGCTTGCTGTTACAATATAACATAGCAATACTTCTGATTTCTTTGATTTGAATTACACACATTACTTAGTTTTCGGTTCCCTTGGCTTTCTGTCGGTGTGTGGTAGTCAGAGGAGAAGAGGAGAGTAGTCTATTGGTGTGCATGTTCCATGTCCATTGTAGGCTACCTTCACCAGCCTACAATGGCCGGCAGCATCACAATGGTCATGCGTTTCCCCAGCTGGGCAATGGCTGCCAAGAGTATCCCGCCCTGGATGGGATGGGTTGCTCTGCTAAAATCCTCCTACCGCAGGTTTAACAACGTCTCCTCCCGAGTTGATTGCGAAGGTGTTTCCCAAAAATCGGTGTGTGCGTTGGAAACCTGGACCTCCTGCACGTCAAAACAATTTATAATGATCTTTTCTCCTAGTTGCTAGATTTTAAAGCAAGGCCATTATCTATTTCCCAATTCTTCATAAAATAGCATTCTCTTGCCTCAAACTGTCAACATAAAATCTATGGATTCCTAAATCTCTACATAGAGCTTGCTTAACACTAATTAAACGTAATTGTTCTCTTTTCAACTTTGCAATATTACTATCACTGGATACCTTAGTAGTAGCGGGGAAGAGATTTGAATTTTTCCTGCATCCACCAATCTCCACGTATCTATATTCACGGAATCTGCACGTATCTATTTTGCTCGGGCCGCCATGACTTACTCATCTTCTGTTGTCCTATTTGGCTATCTTCTCTACTATGCATGTGCATGTGCGTTGTGGGTGGACGCTCATGTGTCGCTCATGTCAGCTTTCCTTTCCTAGTTGGTCACGGCGTAGAGGGACTTTGCCATGGCCTAGCAGCGGCCCAGGTAACGTAGGCTATTGCCTTCATGTCGCTCATGTTTCGAACATCCTCGGCTGACATGCACATGCACATGCCATTCACACTCACCGCCAATCAACCGGCCGGAAGTCACTTCGGAGGATGGCGTTGCGTTAGTCAAAGTCAATAAATAAAAGCAGCGGTGTCCTCCATACGCACATGAAACAGGGCACAGACGACCAATGAGGGTGGCTCCTCATTTGCTGTTGGATGCGCGTGCCCGTGACTGGGCCCACCACCACCACCCTTTGACACGTCGAATGCAAGTTATGGGGCCCAAGTTTCAGTTGTAGAGCCCATGGTTCTATGTCTTACAATGGGACCTTAGAGTTCAACCTTCTGGGAAGGACTGAATCCAACGACACACTTGTTCAACACATTTCCGTAATTAATACGTGGACCATGAGCAATGAAAACTATGTGAAATACAATTGGATGGCTCTGAAATAATATGTTGTGCCATCCCCATAAGGAATTGTAGAAGTAATAGCTATGAATAGGCATCGAACATCCAATCTTGTTAAAACATTCATTTTTTGCGTCACAGGGTCTCACTTACTAATTATTGCACCTAAGAAAGGAGGGTGGAGAGTTATTCAAACTCAAAGTTTTATTTTTTAGCTATTTCATTGGTTGCTTGATGACGTAAAGTAAGTTGTGCAATTGGTGGAAGACTTTTTAACTCGATATGGTAAGTTATGAAATTTCAAAGTATTGTCGGTCCAACATCCCTGGGATTCTAAAGTATTGTAGTTATTCAAATTTTCATTGCTCAAAATTCCCATTCATGATTGTGGTTGAAAATTTTCAGAATTTTTGCACATGCTTTTGTTAAAAATTTTCACAACTCTCTCATCCTCCTCTACCACTACTTTTTTGTTTTTTACTTTAACTATATGGATTGCATTTGGAGTGATGGTAAGGTGCTCGTTTCTTAAGTTGGGTTCCAACTTCGGTGCACCTACTCATAAAGGGTATGTTGTCTTTCATCTACTAATCCTCCTAGGATCCCACTTAATGGGATGAGCACTATTGCTTTAGGTGATAATCCTTGATCCTTATTGGCCCTAACAAACAATTCTTTAAAAATTTAAGGATTTTGTTTAAGAATTCTCTTAAAACTCTTGTCTCTCTTTTGTAAATTTTTCCTTTTAGTTTCTTTACTCTCTACTATAAAATTTCCCTTTTGAAATTGATTACTTTATATTTTCATTACTATCTCTATAAGTTATCATTTATCATAATTAATAGTTTAAACACTATAAACATGTATAGTGGAGTATGTTTTTATAGGGTATAGTAGGATACTAGTTTAGAAAGGGTTGAGTGTATAGCCAAATTACAAGTTTATAACTCAAATTCACTTACTATAATGGAAACAGTAACTTAGAGCTTCCAAATACCTCGTTGTTTTATCTAATAAAAAATAGTCACATTCATGTTCGAAATTCCAAATGCCAAGCCACATTATTTCCTGGTCCAGTCTCATTATACATTCATTCCAAAGTCACCCCATGATTCCTATTGCACATGGTCTCTTGTTTGTTAGTGTGAAACTAGAAAACTCCAAACCATTCATACTCAAAATATCGAAAACCATATTACTCCCCTAAGGATTCTTGAACCCTATACATTCGTTCCAAAGTCTATCACAAGACTCCTACTTCACATGGTCTCACTTACTAACTACAACCATTCAAAAGAGATAGCCATGTCCAATGTGGCATGGGCCCCACCCACCTCTAGTACAGCTATGCTTGACGAATGGGCACCTGCTTCCATTGATATTATCATGTGGCATGCCATCTTAAACCTTAGACCTTAGCTGCGCTTACCCATGTCCAAAGCCATTATATTTGTGGTGGACGTTGGGTGGGCCCCACCGTCCCAACCCTTTGGAAAAGGGTTGGTGTTATTCTTGGCTACTTGGCTCCCACATGCACGTGAATAATTCCAAAAAATTATTACTTAATGTGCACTAAAGAGGACATGCCATGGAATAAGTTTGAAAAAATTGCATTGGCCTTGTGCCCTTCCCCATGAATTCCTCCCCATTAGGAGGGATTGCCTAGTAAAGGTTTCATGGTCATGTCCTATTGATTATTTTTTTTCCCTCTAAACTTGGGCAAAAGTTGTGCTTTGTACCCTACACCACTGATTTTCATTATTATGAAAGTTGAATAATGTGGCCCAAGGTTGGTTTAAAAGGATTTGTGGGGAGGGTCCCATATTCTGATCAAATCTACGGCTTGAACTTTGGGTTTGTTACCAACTATATGACTCATGCATGTTCAATGATTTTTGGATACTAAGGTCACTTCGTTGTCTGCGTTGTTCAGCTTTGGCATCTTGTTTTGCTTTCTGTCACGCTATTTCATTCAATGTTTGTTACGTTTGCTTTTCTTTTTCTTTTTACGATTTCAATGAGTTCCCTGTTACTTATGTCATGTAACTTGACTTAGGAAATCCAGGTTTTTAAAGTGGTAAGAAACAAAACTTTCAGCAGTTTTGTTTTGTCTATTGAAAAAGGATCATTCATCCTATATCCGTTTGCCACGGCAGCAGCCATCCTCTTCCTACACATTGCTTTTTTAAGAGATTGTTTACCAACAATGTTTAGGATAAGGTTAGGATAATGACTATAAGGTTAGGGTAATGACTATGTTTAGGATAAGGTTAGGATAATAACAATGTTTACCAATAATGCGAGGTTGCATATTTGCTTTAGTTGCAATGAATATAAATACCAATCATGAAATGATGCCCTATTTGTTATTTGCTATAGTTGTAGTTTGTATATAAATTTGAATTATGTAACGAAGAAATATGTTGAGATTTGTTGGATTTAATGATATACTAACATTACTAGAACCAAGATAGTGTGCAAGCTAAAAGTTTATACAAAATACACGTTACTAATTATCAACATTATCATCATCTTGACCTTGTCCCAACAAAATGGGGTTGGCTACATAAGTTCTTTTTTTCTTTTCCATTCACCTCTACGAAGAGCTGGATCTTTGTTTGTTAAGTATTTGAAATTGCAATGTCATAGGCATTAGCAAATTGCAATAGTAAATCTCCCATATCATTGCGTTCTATGAATCCATGTCCTCCATGAATGCTATCATATCCCATTTTCATATGTTGAGGCTTTGTAACCATCCAACAAATCCTTTGTGATTTCCTAAATGTAATAAAAATTTCGAGTTTCCATATATCCAACATTATCATTAAAATATCCTCCAATGATTCAACAATATGGTGATGAAATAAAATTATTAAGAAAATAAAAAACAATAGTATCAATAAAATAATTTAATGAGCAACCTAAAATAGGGTTGCTACATGGTGACAAAATCATATATTTAGACAAGGGATTTATACATATTATTTATAAGTCATTGAATTAGTCATTCTAAAATAAGTTTATAAATTAATTTGTACCTTTAAGGTAGCTTTTAATTATGTGCTACTCGATAAGTTCATTACATTATTTTTATGCAATTATATTATTATCATAAATTCAATGTAAACAAATTGTATTGAGATATGTGCCACCTCAAGTAAGGACTTTCAAGTTAGGCATCACATAGAGAATCATGAAGATAAAATTATTATCAAGTCATTTGCTTACCCAAATTGATGGAATAAATACAATGACCATGATGTTAGTCTATGTAATTTTTTTGTTTCTTCTATGTATCTTTTATTTTTTATATCATTGTTATCTTCAAGGCCATGGTGCATATTACTATTACTACTTAAAAGATGCTTGTGTTTTGGTTGGGTACAATCGGACAATAATTCAGAGTAAAGCAATTAAGAAACCATCTTAAATGTTTAGGATAGTGGTTTTGCAATGTATGTAACTCTAGGTTTGTAAAATATAAGCTTGAAACAATAACTTTATTATATATACATATACATCAAGTTGAGGAAATACCTTAATAAAAAGGTAAAATTTTTTTAATAAATTTTTTTTATCAAATAAATAGTCTAAGATAAAGCTATTGAATGTTTAACTAGGATGCCTTTTGTGTTGCCTTTTTTAGTACTAGTTTTATGGTCTAATAATAAGTATCATGAAGTCAAGAGATTGCAAGTTCAAATTACATTTACGTTTCATGTAATATCTACAAAGTACATACAAATAACATATTTGATATATGTTTTGGGTAGATATAGTGAACAAAGCAATGTTCATTTGACAATAGCATGTATGGAGCTTGCAGTTAGCTTAGTGATAAAGACTCTTAATTTGAAAGCTCAAGTCATGGGTTCAAATTCTTTAGGCAATGTTGAGCTATAAAGATTTAATTGGACTATATATCTTAAGGTGTACCGATATTATAATTATTTTGGATTCCAATTATCACCGCCAAAACAACACTTCCATAATTAATTTGAAAGCTCAAGTCAGGGGTTCACTGATCTTTTGAGAATATTTAGCAACACTTCCATAAAGAATTTGGTTAAGCGATGTGTGAAATCATAATTCCCTTGGAGTCTTACAAGCCTTAAAAATGTTTCCTCATTTTGCATCACGATATCTTCTAGGTCAAACTTGGCTTTATTTATAATTTTTTCCCTGCGTAAGTAGACCCTTCAGCACAACAAATGTTCTTTATGTAAATGGTAATGATGTTGCTACTTTACAGTCACACTAAGGTTAAAGAAATTTCTTGTATCTAGACTCTTCTTTTAAAGTAATTGCAAATGAATAGACTTGGGTGAAGTTGAATAGGAAGAGACTTGGCCATCCCTTCTAGTTAGGTTTAGGTCTAATCATGGTTACAACACTAGATTGCCTTTAAGGAGTAGATGCCAAAGGAAGACAATCCTGAAGAACCCTTGAACCATGACCTAGATACAATTCTTTATTCTTGATTTTTTTATCAATTCATTTTTGATGAGCAACGAAGTGTATCCTACGTCCAACCATACGAATCACAAGCATGTACATGCGACCTAGTGAAATTTTGTGGATGGGACTGGTGCGGTATCTAGATCGTTAAGCATCAATCGTAAGTCATTGTCTTCCCACTTAGACTAGTGGCAGCTTTATCACATATGGCTTAGTCTAAGGTACGACATATGCTTATTGATGTTATTAGGGCCCTAAATTAAAATAAATAATAACATAGAAACTAATTATTTAATTTAATTAAAAATAAAATTAAATCTTAACCTATCCTAAGTGATGAAGCGGTTACTCTAATTATTAGAGCGGTTAGTATTGGAGCGGTTACTCTAATAATTAACGTAGTTATTATTGGAGTGATTACTTTAATTATTAGAGTGGTTATTATTGGAGCGGTTACTCTAATAATTAAAGTGGTTATTATTAGAGCGGTTATTATTGGAGCAGTTACTCTAATAATTAGAGTGGTTATTATCAGAGTAGTTACTTTAATTCTTAGAGCAGTTATTATTGGAGTGGTTACTCTAATAATTAGAGTGGTTGTTATTGGAGCAGCTATTCTAATTATGAGAGCGGTTACTCTAATTTTTAGAGTGGTGGTTATTGTAATCATTAGAGTGACGGTTACTCTAATTATTACAGTGGCAGTTACTTTAATTATTACAATGGAAGTTACTCTAATTATTACAGTGGTAGAGTGGCAGTTATTTTAAATATTAGAATGGCGGTTACTCTAATTATTATAGTGGTGGTTATTCCAATCATTAGAGTGGTTGTTATTCTAATTATTAGAGTGACGATTACTCTAATTATTACAGTGGCAATTACTTTAATTATTACAGTGGCAGTTACTCTAATTATTACAGTGGTAGAGTTGCAGTTATTCTAAATATTAGAGTGGCGGTTACTCTAATTATTAGAGCGACGGTTATTTTAATTATTAGAGTGATGGTTACTTATTAGAGTGGTGGTTATTCTAATTATTTGAGTGGCGGTTTTTCCAATTTTAAAAGTTGGGACCCTATTTATACATGTACTGCCATGCTCATTCCCTTGCCTTTGCAGCTTCGGCTACCTACCCGCATTGCCTAAACACACTGATGAGGGGTGCAAGTCTCCGAAAACGTGCTACGAGCTTTCTATTACTTTTTGTTCAACAGTTTTTCTATTTTACAGTTTCTACGGTATTTCTCTCAGCCTTCCCATTCTTTTTCTTGATGCACAAGATCTCATCATTTAAGTTTCTAAAAATTTTAAGTACAATTTACTTAGAGTACAATATTATTTAATACTTCGATTGTTGTTTTCACAATAGCTGCTGAAAAGACCCCTTAGTTTACTTGAGTCGTATTGATTGAAAAAATTATTTTGACTATGTCAAAAGCATGCGTGTAATTTCTTTCTTTTTTGTTTAAAATAAATTTTAGACATGGATTTTTAATTTCCATGTACTTTTCAGATTTTTCTCACTTATACTATCTTTTTTGCTAGCATTAGCATATGCCATGTTTAACTATAATTGATCTATGTTTTAAATTATTATGTGATTATTATACCTAACAAAAAATTTTGTTGTTTCTAATTTTATTGAACGTTTATTATTCAGTTCAAGGTTATATCTAGAGCTTCTTCTGCATCTCTCACCTGCAACACTGCAAGCAGTTCAAACAACACTGGCAGGGACGATCGCTTTCGTCACCAATCATAGTAAGAATATTGGATAAAGTTATACTTTGAGATTCTTTTTCATAGGAAATAAGTTTACAAAAGTTAGTTAGCTGAAGCACTGGGTTTAAAGTGATTACATTAGAAATATTATAAGCTATTTTCATATTTTTAATGACCAAGAAATATTTATTGAAGCTTTTCAATTATCTTTATTGTATAATAAGCTGTAATTTTCTGCGTATACAGTGTGGGATCAGCAATGGTTCCTACCGGTGGCTCAATAAAGATTTTCTCAGAAACTTGCAGCAATATATCTGGCAGTGTACCTAAAAATAGGCGTAAACCAAGCACCAATATATCTTGGTATCCTCCTCCCAGGTTACCACTTAGATGCAATTCAGGCCGAATGACAAGCAATTTTGATGATGCGATGGAGTCCTGTTCTGTTGCTGTTTCCAGTTTTCCACAATATGCTGATGATATAGAGATTATGCCATCTCAATCTACAAAACTTATACGTTCCCAGTCAATAAATGCTTATAATGACCATGAATCAAAGTTGTGCTTCGCTAATATTGGCAAGGTGCAAATTGAAATCCCACAAGGACAAAGTAAGTCATCTTCTCTCAGCTTTGTTTCATCTCTCTATCAAGTAGCACGAAGTGTTGTTGAGAGAATTATTAAGGCTTTACCAGGAAGGTATAAGAGCAAAGGAACAGTGTTAGAGAAGAAACCAGTTCTAGAAGGTTGTATACGTAAAAAAATTTTGAAGTACCATACAACATCAACCATTGTCCCTGAAACTAGTATCAATGCAGGTATTGAGCATATTCTTGCAACATCATATTTCTCATATTTAGAAGGTTCTTCTGATAACTATATAGATGAGCCTCAGAAGCCAATGAGTGCGATGCAAGAAAGACAATCTCCATGTATTTTGGTATCACATCCCAATCAAACGAAAGATGGAGCACATCAATTTCAGTTGTGGGTAGATAGGCATAGAATGAATAGCATCAATGATGAAGATCTGAAAAAGAGGGCAACAGAGGCTCAAGAACGAGTTAGAATGATGTATAGACAATTAGATTCTTTGAGCTCTGAAATTGTTGTTGCTGAAAAACTTAACTCCAATGTACAGTTATTGCAGGAGAAATTAAGAAAGTTTTGTGAAGAAAAAAAGAATTTGGCTTTTGAAATATGTTACGAAATGCAGCAAAGAATAATTGAAAGATATGCAGCTAATGAAAAGTTGAAACGAGCAGAAAGAGAATTGGCCGAACATAAAAAGACATTAGAAAATCAAAACAATGATATTCAATCAGGTTTTATAAAAGAGATAGACAGGAGATCAGGTGACTGGGAAAGCATGCTTGATAAAATGAAGCATGAAGAGAAAAGGTTAAGAGACAGAGCAAGAGATTTGGCTGAGCAGAATGTGGGCCTACAGAGAGAAGTTTTATCTTCAAATAACAGAGAGGCTAACCTGAAATATCAGGTAAGGGAATGTGAGAAATATGCAGAGGACTTGAGAATGAAGTTGGAACACACTGAGAGTGAGATTGCAAGATTGCAAGAATCTGTCTCTGAAACATCCAAGAAAGCAAAAGAAGCTAAAGATAATCAAAAACTTATGAATGAAAACTACAGAGATCAAGCTAATAAAAATAATGAAATGCAGAAAATGCTTGTCAGATTACAAAGGCTTTGTAACGAATAGGAGAAGACTATTACTGGATTATGTGAAGGATTGAATGAGAAGGTTAACAATAGCACTATACAGCCCAGTGATAGGAATATCGCAATGTTGGAAAGAGAAAGATTACGTTTGATCAGTGTTGAGAAAGCTCTACGTAGGGATTTAGATGTCCAAAGATTTGATGTTGAGAGCTTGAGAGAAGAGAATTCGATTTTTTTAGAGAGAGTGAAGAATTGGGGAAGAGATAATGGCCTTGCTTTAATTAAGCTTGATCATGAACTACATGAAAGAGTTGATGGGTTGCAAACACATGCCTTATCCCTCCTAAATGATTATAATGATCGTTTCTCCGAGTTTCTAGACTTTGTAAAGAAGAAATTGTTTTCAACACAAGTATGTGAAATTAAAGAAGGAAGCTTCTCAAGGGGTTTGGCTACTGACCAAGAGAGGGACCAGATGATAGACTTTGAGATGGGTTTTCATAGGCTGGGTCAAAGATTGGATTCTGTTAAGGAAAGTATAAGAATTCAAAGTGGAATACTTAAAGAAAAGCCACAGATATCCTGGAAAATATCCAGTAAACAGGATTATGAAGAGACCAAGTCTCTTCTTTCAGATGTAGACTCTGCAAAGGTATCTTGCCTTTAATTGAATAGGAGTTGACAATCATCTATAATTATCATGTTGATGCATTAATAGAGTACTTAAAGTTTTTGAATTATTATTATTAGCTATCAACTTTTAGGGGTAACGAACTAAAAAAAATCAAAAANAATTGAGGTTGATTCACTAAGAAAAAGAATAGAAGTTTTAGATGAGCNGTAGAATTTTGATCGGGTTTGTGAGCTGCAACAAGAACTTAAAGCTGAAATGCTACTTACTAAAGTTCTGTGGGAAAAGCTATGCTCTCGAGAGAGTGATTTGGAAAGGCTTGAGGAAGAAGTGGCAACTTTAGTGAGGAGTCGAGAAGGTTTGAAAGATGAAAATTCGAAATTGCAAAACATGTTTGGAAATGCAGTTCAGAAAGGAAAGGAGTTGCAGATTTTGGTAGAGTCTGACTATTTGCATTAATATACGCTTTCCTAACATTCCTATTTCTATGGGTTCTGTTATGCTAATTATTTAAATCCTTGCTGAAACAGCTTGAAGAAAAGATTAATATCATCCAGCAACTACAAAATGATCTGAAGGAAAACTTACAGGAATTGACATCTTTGAAGAATGAATTGCCAAGGGTTTCAAAAGAGAAGGACAGTCTTCAACAATATGCAGATCAGCTTAGTAAGGATAACAAGACACTGGTAATTGAGGTTGATTCACTGAGAAAAAGAATAGAAGTTTTAGATGAGGATATTTTATTCAAAGAAGGACAGATCTCTATTTTGCAAGAAAGCCTCCTTTGATTCGTTCATATATGGATGTTTAATATGCTATTTTTTATTCATGAATCAATTGATTTTGGAGTATATTATTTTTAATATGGTCTTTCTAAGATATTTTTTTTGGAGGAGAGCAAGGCCATGATTTTGAAATATGCGTGAGAAAGATTGGGAAGTTTATTCTTCGACATTAAGAAAGAAAATAATATATGGCTTACTTCAACACATGGACGTTCTTTTAACAGATAATTTAGGGCCTGTGTGTAATGCCAACAACTCAATAAAATACTAGGTGTTGTAGACTTGCATCTTCTAAAAGGAAGCTTGTTAAATCTTTTTTACTTCTAAATGTTTTGAAAATATTATAGGATAAACCTTTGAAAATTTGCCAACTAAACATGGACTATCCTTTTTTAAGGGAAAAATGTTAAAAGAAATTGCAGGTAAATCGAATTAACGAGATTGATTCCTGGCCCTTGTTAAAGGGAAAAATGTCAAAAGCAGTTACAGGTAAAGAGAATTAATGAAATTGATTCTTGGCCCTTTTTCAAGGGAAAAATGTTAAAAGCAGTTATAAGCAAATAGAATTAATGAGATTGATTCCTGTTGGTGTTATAGGAATTCAAAAGACCTAAGCCACTCTTATTCTAGGGAGAGTAACAATATTCCAAGCGACTTGATGAAATCCTTTCTGAGAATCTTTGGAGGACCACATAAAGTCAAGAAATAATTATTCTAGCTTTTGGTAGGTAGCTTGGGAGGGGGCCCAACACAAAGAGTAATACACATGGGTTAACACACATATGGACTCACATACAAGGTATTTGCTTGCAGGTGTGAGGGGTTTAGTCTTCCATTTGTCAAGTTTCTTTTGAATCTGATAAATAACCTGCTCCCAGAGAATAGAGGTTGAACCTCTAAAATGGAAAGGGATTCCCAGAATCTAAACGATGTCTTGATCCTGTAGCTGCTTCCAATTATAGTTGGTCACATGTTTGTAATTGCCCATAAAGCTATAAACAGAGGATTTATTCCAATTTATAGTGGAACCTGAGAGTGTGCAATATTGCTCCACCCTTGATCAGAGGTGATGCAAATTGACAACTGTGTTTTGAACTAGAAAAAAAGAGTCATCGACGAAGTGCATATTGAGAAGCTGTTGTTGAGAGGAAGAAAGGCAGACCCCAGTGAGAACTTTAGTTTTAATGTTTAAGTTAATCTAATGACAATGAAAGTCTGCTATGATGATAAGGGGACAAGAGGACAACCTTGCCACACTAACCTATGTATTGGAAAGGGAGAGGTAATGCCAAAGGTAGTGGCTATTCTTGTGGTAGCACCTGAGAATAAGCATTTCACCATATGTAGGAACTTAGGTACAAAACCAAGTTTGGTCATGGTCTGTAAGATAAAATACCACTTTATGTTGTCATGAGCCTTGGTGTAATTAAGTTTCACTAGGAGAATATCTTGTCCACCATCCTTGGCTCACTTGAGACTTTCCCACGCTACAACCACATTGTCTAAAATATATCTACCAAGAACAAATCCTGTTTGTTGGGGAGATATGATCTTGCCAAGAATTTTTTATGCAACACTAAGATCCTTCATCTCAAATTGAAAAGATAAATGAAGTTTTAACTCCTGAATATTATGTATGTTATTACCTACTATTAACATGTCATCGACATATAGCAGCAAGATAACATATTTGTCATTTGTATTTTTAACATACATACATGAGTCTTTGACAATTCTAACAAAGCCAAGATTTATCATGTGGTCATTAATTTTTTCATTTCACATCGTTGATGCTTATTTGAGCCCATACAATGATTTTAATAATCAACACATCATATGCTCTTTTCCTTTAATTTCATATCCTTCAAGTTCAAGCATATATATTTCTTCCTCAAGATCACCATTAAGGAATGTTGTTTTCACATTCATTTGTTCAAGTTCAAGATCACAAACAACTATGATAGCCAATAATGATTTTATGGATGTTAATTTTACTACTGGAGAGAGAATTTCATCATAATCAATCCCCTTTCTCTGAGAAACTCCTTTAGTTACAAGTCATGCTTTGTATTGATTCCTAGATTTTATTTTGTACACCCATTTATTTCCAATGGGTTTTCTCTCTAATGGAAGCTCAATTAATTTCCAAGTTTTATTTTTGTGAATTGATAACATTTCAGTATCCATTGCCTATTTCCACTTTGCATTGTACATAGATGAACATGCCTCATCATATGTTGAAGGCTCATTCTTTTTAGTAAACACGACATATTCTTCTAGATGTGAGGGTAATTTTCTTATACATGTTGAATGTCATAATAGCTGATCTTCACTAAAAGTAGTTTCTTCCTCTTCATGTCGTTCATCCTCATTTACCATGCTAGGGGCAATATCCCCAGCTGAGGGAGGATGACCCTCAAAAATTTCATTATTAATTTCAATAGGCACATACATAGGAGTTCCATCATTTGAAGGAGTTTCAATATTTGAAGATTCCTCCTTCATAGATCCATATTTTTCTCTAAAGATAATATCTCGACTATAAATAACCCTTGTAGTTTGTGGGTTATAAAACTTATAAGCTTTCACACCATGTCCATAGACACAAAAATTTCATTTAATAGACTTAGAGTCTAATTTGGACCTATTATATTTTGGAACATGTACATAGGCTTCACAACCAAAAATCTTTAAATAGTTTAAATTAATGGACCTACCACTCCAAACTTCATCTAGAATGTTTCTGCCAAGCGCTAATGAAGGAGATCTATTGATAAGATAACATGCAGTCATTATTGCTTTACCCTAGAAACACTTGTCAAGATCATATTCACTAAGCATACATCCAGCATGTTCCATTAATGTTTGATTCAAGTGCTTTGCTACTTCATTTGGTTCAGGAGTCCCTAGAATAGTCCTTTGCCTTTGAATACCATGTTCTTTACAAAAAACATTGAATTCATTTGAGCAAAAATCACTACCATTTTCAATTCTTAGAATTTTAATCTTCATTCCTGAATAATTCTTAAAAAGAGCTTTGAATTCTATGAATTTTCCAAATACTTGAAACTTATGTTTTAATAAATTGATCCAACTCTTTCTAGAATAATCATCAATAAAAGAAACATATTATATAGCACTTCTAAGAGAACTTGTTTTAATATCTTTAACTAGTTCACATACATCACTATGTATTAGTTCTAATATTTGAAGAGATTTAGCAATAATTCTTTGAAAACTGTGATGTCTCTATTTACCATGTAGACAAAGATGATAGAAATCGAGAGAATCTTTTGAAAGATTAAATTTACCATGCTTGTAAAGTTCATTAAGTCCTTTTTCATCAAGATGTCCCATTCTGTTATGCCACAAATCAATACTTGAATTTAGATCAATAACTGCTAATGCACTTAATTTTTGCTTTAATGTCTTAGCTTCTAATTTACACAATTTGCCTATTTTAATTCTAGAAGCTAGAAGAGATGAACCATGCAATATTGAACATTTTTCACTTCCAAAGATAACAGTTAATCTTGCATCATCCAGTTTACTTATAGAAAAAATATTTTTTGTAAGTGTTGGAACATGAGGTACATTGGAAATCGATTTAACTACTCCATTTTTAAACTAAATCTTTACCTTTCCATAACCTATAACTTTGCATAGACCATCATTACCCAATATTACCATTCCAAGATCAGATGATGTATACTCACTAAACCAATCAACATGTGGAGTGTAGTGATGAGATGCACCCAAGTCCACGTACCATGAATACATATCAGCATTATTAGAAGATGAGATAACATGCAAATCTTCCTCTCAAACACGAAGGGATTAATCACTTTTTGGTACATTATTTTCTTTGCCATTTTTCAGAGGGGCTTTAGAATCTTTCTTTATATGACCAACTTTACTAGAATTTTGACATTTACGTGGCTTTACAAATTTTTTAGGCTGATTCTTAAACTAAGGTCTCTTAACAACCTTTGGCTTTACATTATTTTTGATAAATAATACATTATTTTGAGAAGTAGAAGTTTTCCTTCTTGCTTCCTTAGATAACAATTGATCAAAAATATTATCAAAAATAAATCTAGTAGATATATTATTTACAGCCATCACAAATGTCTCTCATGAATCTGGAAGTGTGTTGAGAAGTGTGATGCATTGATCTTCTTCATCCATTTTCATCCCTATAGATTGCAACTAATGGACCAGTGTATTAAATACATTCAAGTGTTTTGTAATGGTAGTACCTTCAACCATTTTACAATCATACAATCGTTTCTTCAACAACAACTTTTCGGTCAAGGACTTTGTTTGATACAAAGTTTGCAATTTATCCCATAAATCTTTAGTACACGAAACATTGCAAACAGTAAGCAATACTGAATCTAAAAGACATAAATAAATTATACTAATCACCTTTAGGTTCAACTTTTCCCACTCTTCATGAGACATCTTATTTGGCTTTAGTCCCAAAATTGCATGTTGGTTCTTTTCAACGAGGAG
>MNCI01018982.1:100279-125814 GCA_015680685.1 Gnetum montanum | reverse complement strand
GGCGACGTTCACGAGGGACTGTGTGGCGGCCACGTAGCACCAAGGGCTATGGTCCTAAAAATCCAACGCTTAGGATACTACTGGCCACACATGGAACGAGATTGCCTGACAAAGGTCAAAACCTGTGACACGTGCCAACGTCACGCAAACCTAATCCACGTGTCACCCACAGAATTGCATACGACACAGATAACATGGCCATTTCAGCGATGGGGACTGGACATCATAGAACCCATCACGCCAAAATCTTCTGCAGGGCATAGCTTCATCATTACCGCTACTGAGTAATTTACGAAGTGGGTAGAAGCTGCCCCCTTGCGGAAAATCACATCCCAACAGGTTTGCCATTTTATCTTGGACAACATAGTAACCAGATTTGGTCTCCCAATGACCATTGTGACCGATAATGAGCCACAGTTTAGTAGTGCGGATACTAAATCCTTCTGTGACAACCTAGGCATTAGACAGTCTTTTTCTTCTCCCTATTACCTGCAGGCGAATGGTCAAGCTGAAGCATCGAATAAAATAGTCATCAATCTACTCAAGAAAATTCTCGATAGCAACAAAAGGCGGTGGCACGAACAGCTCCTCTATGTGTTATGGGCATATCGTACTACATGTAGGACAGCTATAGGTAGTACGCCCTATAGCCTAGTTTACGGATTTGAAGTAGTGCTACCTCTTGAATTGCAAATTCCTTCTCTGAGAATGGTCCTCTCCACCATTATAAATGAGGCTCAACACGCCGAGGCTCGGATAATGGATCTGGATTCAGTGGAAGAGAAGCGGATTTAGGCTATTGATATGATTGAAAAATATCAGGACAAACAGCGCTAGAAACATCGCCACAACCTTCAACAACGCCCGATCAAGAAAGGAGATCTTGTTCTCAAGGCTGTGCATGAACCAGTGGGCAAGTTCTCTGCAAACTGGGAAGGCCCTTTCTTGGTGATCGACACATATGGCAACGGAGCGTTAAAATTAGCAGACGTCAATGGCAACGAACTAGCAAACCCTGTAAATCATGTACACTTGAAGCGGTATTTCATCTAGCAGCATCTACAGTGTCGACAACAGGTATGACAGTGCTCGTCCGCCACGACGCTAAACTGGCAGTGCTTGTCCGCTACGACGTAAAACTGGCACGCCTTGCACGCGTCCGCCACGACGCTAAACTGGTAAATGGTAACCGTCTGCTACGACGTAAAACTGGCAGTGTTGTACAGGTCCGCCAAGATAAAAAACTGGCATCTTTTGCACGCGTCCGCCACGATGCTAAACTGGCACAGGTAAATAGTCGTTTGCTGAGACATAAAACCAGCACAGATCTGTCCCTGGGTCATGACATACAACTGACATCCACAGCATGGTCTGCTGAGACTATAAACTAGCCTTACCACCGTCCGCTACGACGTAAAACTAGCGCTTCTCGGTCTGCCCGGACTGTAAACGGGGACCATGGTCTGCTGAGACTTAAAACCAGTAACGGCAGTCTACCAGGACTTAAAACTGGGGTGTACAAATCGTTGCCATGTTCAAGCGAGCATGATCATTCTTGTACAGCTACACAGCAGACGAGGTGGGATACTGAAACAGTCCCAGTGTCGCCACCCCACTGGCATCCTACTGGTTTCTCGGATAAGCTAAGAGGCATCTTACTGATCCCTCGAAGATGCCGCCACCACACCCGCTGCAGTGGTGCCACCTCTGAGAGTTTAGCCTCGCCAGTCGGAGCCCCAACGAGATCCTCGATGGTCACGGCCCCGGGAATCTCTGCCAATCATCGCTATCGGACGCTGGCTTCTCAAATTCATCTGGCCGGTTCCTGGTGCAGCCAGTTAGCTGCACTGTGTCTGATGCCTTTTTGGCAAAAATATGCAGCGCCGAATCATCAGGATTGGCAGCTCCGCCCGCGTGTCCCGGCTCCTTCTTTACAGCTCATTTATCTAACATTAGACAGCATTGGTTTCAAGAATCTCACCTTCTATGCATGAGCAATGGTGTCCTCTGTTTTCTTTTGTGGTTGCAGGTTACTTGCCTTGGAGGATGTTGTCCAAAGGTGCGTTCCATCTGAGCGGTGAAGTACAACAACGTGCTGAAATGGCTACTCAGGTTTGCCCGACCACTTAGCCCTGCACGTCTACACCTCACACAATCTTACACTTAACTCTTGTTTTCCTCCATCCCCACCACCCAGTTCCCATACACAAAACTTACATACGCAGGTATTCATTTTTCTGCATTCACGCTAGCAGAGACATCGCAGAAAGTGATGCGCAACGCTCCTTTTGCACGCATTCTTGCTATAACCGGTAACAGAGAAACCTCAGGCTGACGCGCTACGCTCGTCTGAAAGCATTCCTGTTGACTGCGTATCTCATACCCCTACCATCTATAACGCATTCTGCATCTTCCCCGAACCTATTTCCAGCTGTACCCCTATATCTCCCATACCTGCCAGTCTTGCTCTTCCATATTGACAGGGCAACACTTGAGTAGCCATGGATGAACGCTGTTCTTGCTTTTGCCAATTCGGTGTTTCGCATTCTTTGTCGACGTCTTTCGGGTAAGCCCTCCAACCATCAACAAAGAGGGGCCATTGAAACACCGTGAAAATTACGAGTCGGCCTCAGGCAAAGATTCACAATTCAAGCGAGAGCGCGCAGCAGCTTTATTCCAGGACAAGTTTACGCTCTATTACGCACGGTAGCGTAATAAGCATAATAAGCTCCAAAATAGTCAAAGGCAGAGTCTAGAGAAGCGCAACAGTTTGACACTTTTTCTCGTGGTGCATGATTAACTTGTCTTTACGCTCGTTACGCGGCGGTGCGTACCATGGTGTATGTTATCAAGTTGCACATTATTTACGCTTTGTTACGCACAGTTGCGTAGTGAGCATGAAACAATGTTGAGCTTATTGTTTGTACACCAGATTACGCTCATACACGCAACACAACGCGAATGAGCGTAATACAGCCTGAACGCAATTAAAGCGTGCTCAGCATGTGCCTGCTTTTCACACGCACAACACGCAAACGAGCGTGTCGTGCGTAGTCACAGTCTGACTTAAAATGGTCATGCCGACAGGACCCGCAACATCCGGGATTCACGTCACCAGGGTTGCACCTTTTCCATGAAGCGTTGCGGCCTATAAATACCTCAGTTGACAAAGATACAGGGGTTGGCAAAAAAAATTAGAGAAGCAAAAAGCATATTTCTGAGCACCAGAGCACTTAGCACTTTGGAGCAGAGATATAGAGAACAACGCTTTGGCAATTGTGGACATCATCACCTTACAGCCGAAGCAAAGTACAGTTCGCTTTGAGCACCGGTGACAGGAGTAATCCTTCTGCTGAAAAGACTCTATCAATCAGAAACAGTTGATCGGTAGACGTCAAAGCTTGGCCTGCCTGGCATCTCAGCTTTAGCCCACGAGGTAGATCGGATTTCTGTTTAGACTGTTTGCTCGTTGTTTTGTGCTTGCTTCACATCCTGTAATCGGGGTTTCCCCAGTGTAATTTCTCATACAAAATATACATTTGCAAGTCAAAGCGCAGATCTTGAAGCTACGAGCTTCTCTCACGTCAACCTCCTTTCATTGTGTTTAGCATTATAACCGTTGCAATCGTTTTCCCTTTGCTTTACGGCCCCCCTCGAATCAGATCGCTTTCTTTTACGCACTTTTCATCGTTTTACTGACCCGTAAGTCCCTGTCTGATCGACAAGACCGTTCAGGGCGCCACGGATTCGCTTTCTCCAGCATAGCCCTCGCGTGGATCCGTGGCTAAAACTGTGTACGCCGGAGATTCGGTCGGTATTTTCCAGCTGCCGACGTTTTCCGTCGTTACAAATTGTATTAATAAAATAATATTATTTTTTCCTTAAACATATAGTACATGTCAAAATGAAAAAAGATCCTTATGATGTTCTAAATAAGATGGCAAAGACAAAACTTTAATAGCTATCATATTTTATTATTTATTTACAAAAATAAGTGTAGGGCTTGAATATCCAAAGTTTGTATAAGTTTTTCATTTTACAATGATACAAAATATAGAAAAATTATTTTTAAAGTATAAAGGGTTCATTCTTGATAACTTTGAATCACATGTTACTCCATGTTCCCCATTTGGTTTTTCTCATGGGTACTTTATATTAAGAAATGACAAACTTATACATTGGTTTTGTTGTAAACCATAAATAATTAAGGTGTTGTAATCCCACAACTTGTGGTATTGTAGACTCATGGTCAACTCATGATCCACAAAAATCAAGAACTTTCATCATTAAAGTAGAAAATTGAATCCTCCTTCCTATCTCCTTTGTCTCATTCAACACTTCAATTTGGAGTACTTTTCATTGTGAAAAAGAAGACTTTGGGCTCTATAATATTTATGCTTGTAATAATTCAAAAGATAAATTAGAAGTTTGGAAATATCTTTTATCTCTTCCTAGAATTACTTCAATAATTGAAGGTGATTTCAATATGGTTAAAAGTAATCTAGCTAAACTTGTGGTCTTCCTTCTAATACACCTTTTCAAACATAATTAGCTCTTCACTTCCACATAATTCAAATAAGAACCATTCTACTTAGTGTAATTATCATCAAGGAAATGATAAAATTTATTATCAGCTTGATAGATTTTACATATTGTGGTACTTTTTTGAAGACTATAAGTAAAGCAGAAGTACATACAAATGTGTCTTTATCAGATCATTTCTCTATCAATATTTTTCTCTTTGAAATTAATTCTTCTTTCTTTAAAAAGCAAGGGTGTTTTCATATAAATGCTAATATGTTCATAGGATTTGGTGGGAAAAATATTTTGAAGTCTTTATGGAATGCAAAAAAAAAAAAAAAAAACGTATTGGTGATACTCATTGAACTAACAAGTGTGAGTGAACTACTTATAGAGTTAGAAATTATGCAAGATGATTTGGTAAGAAAGTAGTTAAGAGAAAGCATCAAGTTCAAGAAGATTTTGCAAAATCTATAAAGTCAATGTAGCTTTTTGAGGCTAGAATCCTTTTGATTTTGAAACTCAAAAAGCCTTATTAAAAGATCATTATAGTTAATAATATTATGATGCTTTTGAAGGTGAAAGTGCTCTCACTAAAATTTGCATGTCCTAGTTGAAAATTGAAGATAAACCTTTGATGAGTGACAAGATACCCCTATGCCCAACCATATGAATCATAAGCATTCATGCTCAATCTGGTCGAATTCCATGGATGGGACCAATTGTGGCATCTAGATCACTATGCCTTGATCACAGTTTGCTATCTTCCCACTTGGACTAGTGGTAGCTTCATCACATATGGTTTAGTCCAAAGTGAGGCATATGATTTTTATTATTTTATATTTTATTTATTCTACAATTAACAATAGGTTAAAACTCAATTTATAATCAATTCAACTAATCTAATTACTAATTAATAATCAACTACCCTAACATAAGTATTTGATCCCAATTCCCATGCACATCTTGAACACATATACCACTATTTGGTTACCAAACGTTAAGTATTGCTGGGATTACCAAGAGTCATACGCATGCTTGAAGCGATCGCACTTATGTGCTTAATTAATTAACATGCATTAAAATGTAAATATTAACTAAGTACATGAAAATTAAATTGCATGGAAATTAAATCTAATCTAAGTCAAAGTGTTGCAATGAATAAGAATCAATCTCGATCTTATTGTCATTCATGGAATATGTCCATGTACATTGCCACTCAAATAAGACTTCATACAACTAACTTAGATCCACTCTATGGGCACTTACTAGCTATTCTGTAAGATTATGAAATAAAACTACAAGAGTTCAGCTACTCTATTGACAAAACTATGAAAAACTAATGTAAAACTATTGCCTAAATTCTGCATCCAAGGGCTATATTTATAGGTTGGCCCATACCCTCGATATTGGATATTTGATAATGCATCTAGGGGCCTGATATTGAGTATCCGAGATCGAGGCTCTGATATCAGATATATTCGATATTAGAGCAAGGTAAATCATGACTCATCATACCCCCACAACTGAATGAAAACGTGTCCTTGAGTTAAACAAAATGAGGAACAAGTTCCTTACAAAATATTGGAAATGTATGGTATTATTGACTAACTCTAAGTATTGCATTACAAAATTTTATTTGAGTGGATGCATACAAAATAATAGAGTGACATAAAGACAAGATAGACATTGAAGATTACAAAATTTGTAGAGGTCTTCAAGAATCCACTGAGGATGATTCTCCTTATTGTTGCTAGCAGTGGTAGACTTTTAACCTTGATTGTTTTGTCGATGCTTCTTTGGTTATGTACAACATTCTTGAAGGATGGACTGAAATTTCTTCTCATCGCCCCATGGATCTAGCAAACATGCAAAGCTTGAGCTACTATCTTGTATGTGCTATGATGTTTCCATGGTCATATCCTTTGTTGTCCCTCTCTTGGCTTTGTTTTGTGCCTGGAAAAAGACTTTCTTCCTTAGATGTTTCTTTTAGCATCACCTGTAGTCACCAAAGGATCAACATTAGTTGTGGTAAATTTTCCTTAATAATTAACCCTTGTTTGATCCCTTAGTTTTCTTTAAGCATAAGGTGATTATAGCATACTATGCCCAAGGCTATGAGGTAACTAAAATCATCAAGCTGTTCACATTATTTTGATCAATTACTATTCATTACCATGATGTTCAAAAATACGATGTTGGAAAAATTTCAAAAATTTTAAACTAGGCATCCCTAGCCCCCATGACTAATAAGTGTAGCTTTGGAAGCACATAGGTTTTTGAATAATTCGAACCAAAGGTCCAATTCAGAAGATGGCCAAGAAATATTAATGGATATGGAAATAGAAAAGTAGGAAAAATTAATGAAATAGATGAGAAGTAGTTCCAAAATCATGGATAAATTCAAAGAAACCATCATTGATGTTTTGAAAGATGTGAAGGTTAGTTTGAAGCCACGATCAACAAAAGTTATGTTAGTTGGTCCTCCCTAAAGCAGGCTCCTGGCATAATGCCCCTACATAACCACTTCTATAGATGTCCGTGGGTCCTCAAGAAGTTAAATGTAGATCATGCCTTTGTTCCAAACAACACAAAACTACCATGGCTAGGATGTTGCACTATACTACACAAAACCAAAAGTCTCATAATTGCATGCAACAGTGAGGTGAATAATGGAATGAGAAGGGATTGCAGAGATTAGGATGCAAGGTACTTGACCATGTCCATAATAGGTTTTTGTGACAAGTGTAATTAAAATGATCAACATACCTATCCATCCAAGTTTAGACCAAGTACATACCATGAACAATGATCTTGCATTGATGTGTTCCATCCTGCCAACCACCATGAGTCCACAACCACCTCAAAGAATAATCATCACTCCAAAAAGAGAAGAAAAGAGAAGAAGGAAGGAAGGGCCTTAGTTAGAGGAGTGTCTTCAGGCATGGGTAACATGTCATTCTAGCCCCATAACCAATGCTTATAGCCCATTATTGTGTCTACATAGTGTGCTTTGAATTCCCATAATTGTTTATTTTTTTTGTCTTTTCCCTCTTTTTTGTGTTTTTTATTTTGTTTTTTGTTTTTTTTGGATGGGAACCACACCATGCAAAGAAAGAGTTTCCTTTTTAGTGGTCAACAAGGAAGTGATGAGACATTCCAAGAGGAGTCATAAACCACATGAAGGAAGTCAAAAAGAGAACCCAACAAGTCCCCTTCAAGTCACATCCTTTGCCATTCCCACTTGGTCATTCCCTCTTTCTTCAAGGTACAATGATCATTGATAAATTTTAGTTTCATAAAAGAAGAACCAAATTGTTTCCATGAAAAAGACCTTTTATTCAAAGAACTGGAGGGATGGATGAGGTGGTCTCATTGCTTTACACAATTACTTATCCAATCATCTTGATAGCATAGCACAAAAAACCCAACACATAGCGTTGACTTCTGCATCATGAATTAGCAATTTTATTAATAAAAACACAAAATACATTCATAAAACATAAAGACAATGACTCAAGAAAAGAGAAAAATATGAAGAAAAGAAAAATATTAAGAAATTGAAAACATATGAAGAATTAGAAAATTCTAGAATTGATAAGCAAATCAATTACTTCCATGCATTTTGAAACAATTTTATATTCTCATTTTCAAGCCACTAGGTGACTTCTAGCTTAGTGGCTACTGCGTAGACTGGCTTTTGCTCACACACTTACTCCTGAACTTTGTTGTGGGTCGGTATAGGGGTTGTGTTAATATTTTGAACTTCTAGCCCACAACTGCATCCTTTATCATTATTGGTGATGCATGGATTCTTCTATCTCTCCACAATGATAGGTTTATTATTTATGTCTTATGTTGGAGTGGCGATGGTTGTTGGCTTTTGCATATAATTAGGAGACATCATTTTTGTGAGGAAGGTTGTTGCATCAAATTGGCCATGTGTTGGTTTAAGTGATGTAGTAGGTCCATGAGTGTTTTTCCTCAACTTACAGCCTTTCCTCCAGAAGGGATGCTTCCAACATTGCGATTGAGATCTACTATCATTATCATTTGCGTGTATGTTCGTAGCACAAGTGGCATTCTCTTGTAGATGTTGTGATGCTGAACATTCCTATGTTGTTGGAGGTGACATATAGTGAAGGTGAATATGAAAATATTGAGGATATGATGTAGGGTAAAAGGTCTGAGGTGGTGATCTTTTATAAGATGTTGCAAGATAATGATATTTGGGAGAGTGGTAGTAGTGATTTGAAGTAGAGGAAGTAAAACTAGTTGGTGAAATAGGGTGTTGAACATAATATCCATGTGGGTTTAGTTGGTAGGAAGGATAGGGCTAGTTTGGTGGTGGCCTCCCCCACAACTATGGTTGTTGCCATTGTGGTTGATGCCAATGTTGAGGCTGGTAATAAGTCCCCCTAGGATAGTATGGTTGGTTTGGGGGTTATCTAAAATTACTGTGCGGAAGAGGAAATGTCTTGGGCATGTACTTCTATACAAACTTCAGATTTAATGCCCCTACCCAGCTCTTATGTAGATGCAACAAGATCGGGCAATGGCCCTTTAGATGGTCATATATGCAAATGTCACATCCATTATCTTCGCTTGTGGTTGAGTCTATAGCCTCGCTTTCTTCAACCATGTTTCCTATTTGTTGATAAGTGTTCTAGGCTGTGTCTTGATTATTTTTCCTCCTTTTGTTGTGATCACTTGATTTTCTTTGTGTCACTCTCTTCTTTATGGCTTCTACATAATTTTTAACTTTCTCACTTATCAATTTTGACATCTAATCCAACTTTTCTTCAAGCTCAACAAGAGAATTTTGTATTAGTAAGGTTTGTTGTAAAATCATCTCATCGAGAGCTACCTCCTTTTCCTCATCATAGATATGGACCCTTTTCTTTTGAAGAGTTGGGTCCCAATTGTTTTCCTCAACATTCTCCCATTTGCATAGCTCTCCTTCTTCTTTTGCCACATGCTTGATCAACTCTAAGATTTGATGGGTTCATAGCTCATATAATTGACCTAGAGCATACATCCTAAGGATCTCCCTTGTTTTATTATGATGTCCATCAATGATGTGGAAAAGTTGCCTTTCCTCAAAGAAATCATGGCAAGGACATCTATGTAGTAGCGAATAGTATTTATCTAAGGCCACATCCAAGGGTTCATGATTTTCTTACTTCCACTCTTAGATTTGTCTCCTCAAGTTGGACACCCTCGCATAGGTTTGGTATTTTTCATTGAAAAGTTCCAACATTGTGGACCACTATTGAATTGAATTTGGTTTGAACAATTGATACCACACTTCATCTTTATCAATTAATGTCCTAGGAAAGAGCTTAAGCTTTTGCCATCCATTTTCAATATTGTACGAGGCACAGGCATCATGGAAGGCTTGTATATGATGTTGTGGATCTAAGTTGTAGCCTCCCACAAATTTAGGAATATTGTTTATATTAATCTTGGGTAAAAAATTATCCTTGTGATGCCTGTGAGGTATCTTAACTACCTCTATGATCTGCATTAGGCTCTTAGTGGCCAACAATGGTTCATCATCATCAAAATTGTTTTGATGAAAGTTTCTATTTCTATTCATTTGATTATGAAGATCTTGTCTATGTTCATTGTGATATCTTTGATTTTTACCTTGGGTCTGATTTCTATCTTTATCTTGATCCTATAGTGGAGCTCTATCTCTGTACCTATGTTCATCTTTGTCAGAATTAGACATTGACGAGGAAGAGGAAGATGAGGAACTGGGAGAATTGCCATGGCTTCTATAGTTCTCCCCATGGTCCCTTGATTTATCTTGTCTATAAGTTTAGAGGAGGTCCTAGGCCTTGAGGCCCTCCTTAACCTTGGACTTACTCCATCTCCTCTATGATTTTCTGCACTAGTTGAATGTAGTAAGGATCTAAATGAGCATAGGAAACCCTTGTTTGAGGTTGTTGGCTCCAATTTTCCTTTGTATATATCCTATCATTTTTCTTACGGGTGTTCTCATCATACAGTGCATTATTGATCCCATGTGAAGTAGACATGGTTTTGTCTAATAATGTATATGATTTAAAATATTAATGTTTTCTAAGAGATAGATCATTAATACCTTTACAACGGTTGTGTATAATATAACTAATCTAGATAACTAGCACCATTCTTGGCAATGGTGCTAATGATGAGTGATGAGGTACCTCTACGCCCAACCATACGAATCACAAGCGTTCATGAACAATCCAATCAAATTTAATGGATTGGACTAGTTGCGGCATCTAGACCACTATGCCTTGATCACAGTTCGTTTTCTTAACACTTGGACTAGTGGTAGCTTTATTACATATGATTTAGTCTAGAGTGAGGCATATGATTTTTATTATTTTATATTTTATTTTTCTACAATTAACAATTGGTTGAAACTCCATTTATAATTAATTCAACTAATCTAATTGCTAATTAATAATCAACTACCCTAACATAAGTATCTGATCCCACTTCTCGTTCACATCATGAACACATATAACGCTGCTGGGTTACCAAATGTTAAGCATTGCTTAGATTACCAAGAGTCATGCGCATGCTCGAAGTGATCGTACTTATGTGCTTAATTAATTAACATACATTAAAATGTAAATATTAAATAAGTACATGAAAAGTAAATTGCATGGAAAGTAAATCTAATCTAAGTCAAAGTGCTACAATGAATAAGAATTAATCTTGATCTTATTTTCATTCATGGAAGATGTCCAGGTACATTGGCACTTGAATAAGACTCCATACAACTAAGTTAGATCCACTCTGTGGGCACTCATTGATTGTTCTGTAAGATTATAGAATAAAATTATAACAGCTTAGCTACTCTATTGACAAAACTATAAAAAACTAATGTAAAACTATTGTCCAAATCATGAGCCCAAGTGCTATATTTATAGGTTGGCCCATACCCCCTCATATCGAATATCCGATAACGCATCTAGGGGCTTAATATTGAGTATCTGATATCGAAGCTAGGCAAATCATGACTCATCAATCTTGTAAGGAATTTTTAAAATTTCTTATAGAAAAGGGTCAAGCACCTAAACTAGATTTTTTAACTAATCATTATAGGCCCTAAGACTATTAATAATTTTTTAGCTAATCATTTTTTCTAAAGATTTTACCAACGAAACCTTTAAGGCCTCTAATATGCATATTTCTCATCTTATAATAGAAGTGTATTAAAGTATTCTTGAAGCATAAATTACAATATAAGAAATCAAAGAAAAAACTTTTAGTTTAGTATATAGTAAAGCTTTAGGATTTGATGGTTTTGCAATAGAATTTTTTAAGAAGCATTAAGACATTATTGAAGATAATCTCTTTTATATTTTCCATGAAGCCATTAAAAAGTTTCTCTTGGTAAAAATATTAATAATAGTGCCATTCATCTTCTTCCTAAGAATGAAGATCTTTAACACATTGGTAATGAGAGACTTATTACTCTTCTTAACAATGCCTATAAAATTTTGGCTAAATGCATAACTTGCCAAATTCAAAAGATTATAGAAGTTATCATCAAACTTAAGCAAACAGGTTTTGCTAAAGGTAGAAATATCTTACATAATGTTATTTCAACTTGCAAGGAAATGAACTAGGCTTTTGATACTAACCATGATATTGCTTTTATGAACATAGATTCTGCTAAACGTTATGACAAGGTTGAATTGAAGTTAACGATTTCTTATGTCTATAAACTAGAATTTTATGATTATTTTGTTTGTCTTATTTGTACCCGGGTTACTAATGCTAATTGATGAGACCTAATATGTTGGGCAACTTCATCAACACATCCCCATAGAGGAAGCCTCATCGATGCATCCTTGCATTGATGCATATATGTCAATAAGGACACATTGATGCATTAATTGACAACACATCTTTGATGCATTGATGCATTAATCGACAATACATCTTAGATGCATTGATGCGTTAATTGACAACACATCTTAGATGAGCTGATGCATCCTCATCTATGCATCCCCGTCATGCACTAACGTATCCCTATCGATGAAATGCCTATATTTACCTATAAATATGTGAGCACCCATTATGTATTTGACATCATTTGGTCAATAATGTAGCTAGACTCTTACAGTTTTATTTTGTAATCCTAGAGAATAGTCAATGAGTGACCCAAAGTGTGGATTTTAGTTAGTTGTAATATGTCTTATTTGAGTGGCATTGTACCTGGACACATTTCATGAACAACAATAAGATTGAGATTGATTCTTATTCATTGCAGCACTTTGACTTAGAATAGATTTACTTTTAATGCAATTTATTTTCTATGTGCTTAGTTAACATTTACATTTTCATGCACATTAATCAATCGATGAAATGACCATGACTCGTTTTGAGTGTAAACATGTATTCACTTAGTAATCCCAGTAGCATTATTTCTTGGTTCACTTTGTAGCATAACACTTGGTAATTCCTGAGGATTGTAGAACTTGGAAGGGAGGTGAATAATTTTCCCAAATAAAAAATAAGCAACTACAAAACCCACAACCAAAATTTAACATGGTTCCCTAACTTGGGTACTTCACAGTTGAAGGGTATATCACTTGCACAGCTCCAAACTTTGTTGCTCTGAAATTTAATTTGAAGGGCACCACACCCTATACAAGCTATAACCTACACTCCAAAGTGTTTTGTTGCTATGAAACCACTTAACACCATAGGGTTCCAACAAGCTTAAAAAGAGGTTTAAAGGATTCCACAACCTTTAAAAATTAAGTTCCACTTCGGAGTGTTGTGATGTTGCACAACCACTCAATCTTGCAAGATCCCAACAAGCTTAATAATAATGCCTTCTTACAATAAACACATCAACCCCAGCAGGGAAATAAGAGAGAAAAAACCACAAGAAAAGAATGTAACTCACTTATAGATCCTTGTACTTTAAGGCACAATTCACAATCAATAATCTAAATGATTTTACAAATAAAGTACATAAGACAATATACATTGATTACTTAATAGAGATAGTTCAAGAAAAACACTTGCATAATATCCAAGAATATGAAGTCTTCTTATAGCCTTAGAGTTTTCCAAATCACCTTAGAATTTATGCAATGGCTATCTAATGAAGCATCTTCCTCTAGGTGTGTTAACATGTGGTTTGATGCATTGACATGACCCTATCAATGCAGTGTCTTGTCTTGCCCATAAATACACTCTCACCACCTGTATTTATGGCATCCATTGTTTAGTATCCTAGTGAAGCTCTTGCATTTTGTTTGTTTAAAAGTTAGAATATTTTCTAGGTACCCACAATAGGAGTGATAAGTGTACAAATCTTTATTCTAGCATGATGTACGTGAGCACCTTTGTGTGAACAATAATAAAGATGAGATTTCTTCATAAACCTTGCAGCACTTGCCATTAGTTTAATGTTTACTTAATGGATTTTTTATTTTAGCAATTTACCTTAATGCATTTGAATAATTAATTAATTATTGATTAATTAATACACACAAGTACAACCATTTCGAGCATATGTTGATGTTTAGTAATCCCAATAGTGCTTAACACTTGGCAACCCAGTAACATTGCAACATAATTCAAGATGTGTACGGTAAATGGGAATAGATGCTTATGTTAGAACTATTTAAGATATTAGTTAGTTATTATATTAATTAAAAATTTAATTACTTTATTTCTAGCACTTAGGTGATTTAAATATAAATATAAAATGATGAAAATCATATACCTTAGTTACACTTAACCATACCTTTGCACCTCACAAGTGAGACTGAGAAGACAACGATCATGTTCATTAGATTCACTACCTAGACTTAGTGTACTTAGAGAGCTAAAGTCTATGGAATTTGACTAGATCTCATGATGAATGCTAGTGATTTGTATGGTTGGGTGTAGGGACTACTCCCTGATCATCATTGGCACTATTGTCGAGGGCTTTAGTTAGATATGTGCGCTATCTAGGATAATAGTGAAATCACTAAACAATTATTGTAATGGTATTAACAATTTATCTTTTTAGAAATATTAGTATTTTAAGTCACACACATTATTTATTAAAACATGTCTCCTTCACATAGGACCAATAACACATTGTATGATGAAAACAATCATTAGAGAAACAATAGGCTCTATACTAAAGAAAATTGGAGTGAACAACCCCAAGTAGGGGTTTCATATGCTCATTTCCACCCTTACTATATATGCAAGGACTATGGTCAATTGGTGTAGAAAATCTTAGAGGAGATAGAGAAAGTCCTAGAACAAGAAGGGCCTTAGGGACTAGGATCTTCTCTAAACCTAGAAAAGATAGATCAAGGGACCATGGAGGGAGATATAGAAGCCATGACAATTCTCTTAGTTCATCATCTTCCTCTTCCTCCTCAATGTCTAGTTTTGACAAAGATGAACATAGGTATAGAGATAGAGCTCCACTATGGGGTCAAGGTAAAGATAGAAATCAAACACAAGGGAAAAATCAAATAAATCAAAATGAGCATAGACAAGATCATCATAATCAGACTAATAGAAATATAGATTATCACAATGATGTGTCTAATACAGATGTTGGCTACTAGGGATCTAACATAGATTTGGAAGGCAATTCAAATACCCCAAAGGCATTAAAGGAACAATTGCATCAGATGGCTTGATATGGACAACGTTCCTAAATTTAGTAGAGGCTACAATTCTAATCCAAAAAATCATTTACAAGCCTTTCATGATGCTTGCACCTTGCAAAACATTGAACGCAAGTGGAAAAAGCTTAAGCTCTTTCCTAGAATACTAGTAGATGTAGCTGAAAGTTAGTATAGATCATTGGAACCAAATTCAATCCATCAGTGGTCCACAATGCTAGAACTCTTCAATGAAAAGTATCGAATCTATGTAAGAGCATCCAACCTAAGAAAACAAATCCAAGGGTGGAAGCAAGAAAATCATAAACCCTTGGATGTGGCCTTGGATAGATAATATTCGCTACTACATAGATGTCCAGGTCATGATTTCTCTCAAAGAGAGTAATTTTTCCATATTATAGAAGGGCTTTGTAATCAAATAAGGATGACCCTTGGGTTTTATGCCCAGGGTTGATTATCCAAACTAAATGCCCATCAAATTCAAAGGATAATTGAGTAGGTGGAAAAAGAAGAAGGAGAGCTATGTAAACAAGAGAATGTTTAGGAATATAACTAGGATTCAACTCTTCAAAAGAAAAGGATCCATATCTATGATGAGGAAAAAGAGGCAATTATCGATGAGGTGATTTCACAACAAACCTTGCCAATAAAAAAGTCTAGATAAGATGTGCGAGTTGATGAATGACAAACTTACAACTTACATAAAACTTATAAAGGATAAGATAACACAAAAAGAATTAAGTAATCAAAACAAAAAGAAGAAAAAGAACCAAGAAACAACTAGGAACACTTATCAGCAAAAAGGAAAAATACCTATAGAAGAAGAGACTATAGACTCAACCACAAAAGGGGATGATGAATATGACATTTGCCTATATGATCATCCAAAGGGCTAATGCCCAGTCATGTTACATCTACATGAGTATTTGGCTTTTGCTTTGAATCCCAAGTTCATACAAAAGAAAATGCCTAAGAAATTACCTTACTCACAAGGTAATTATAGATAGTCCTACAACCAACCATACTATCCTAGTGGGATGTCTTATTAGCCTCAAAACTATCATCGATAGTAGTGGCAAAACCCACTATTGTGGGGGAGGTCATCATCAAACCAACACTACCCTTACTACTAATAGAACTTGTACAAATATTATGTTCAGCAACCTATTTCCCCAACTGGTTCTACTTCCTCTACGTCAAATCACTACGACCACTCTCCCAAATATCATCAACACATAACATCTTCTATGGCTGCACCACCTCACACCTCTCACCCTCTATAATATCCTCAATGTTCTCATACTTCCCTCCACCATATGTCATTGCAAACAACATAGGATGGTTTGACACTACAACCTCAACAAAAACATACATAGAAATGAACATGTTAGTAGATATTTGTAGAAATCTAGGAAACATCCATTCTTTAGGACAATTCCCACTCATGCAAATAAGATGCATAGATCTACTAGCTCGTCAAAACCAATATAAGGCCAATCTTGTGCAACAACCTTTCTTGTTGAAACAATGTCTTCCAATCCTATGCAAGAGCCAACAATTATCACCACCCCAATACAAAGCATAAAAGGTAAACCTATCATTGAGGAGAGATAGAACACTTCATGCATTACTAGTAATAATAAAGGGTGAAATTGTGGGATAAAGGTTCAAAGTATTCACTCAATTCTTGCACCATCCCATAGCGAACAAAATAGCCACTAAACCAAAGGACACCTGGTGGCTTGCAAATGAGAATGCCAAGTTATTCAAACAATGTGTGGAAACATATAATCCAATTAGTAGTTTTTGTCCTAACCATGAACTTAGTCATGGAGGAGATGTCCCATTTTGAATCAAGAACTAATAAGTGATTTTTCTTTTTTTTTTCTTTTTTTTACACTATATTTAGTACATTTTTTACTTTCTTAAATATTTTACAATTTCTTCTATACTTTAATTTATTTGGTTTGGATTTCTTTTATTCTCTTCTTATGTTTTGTTTCCCTTTATTGTTTCCTAGGATTGTTTGATTTTCTTCTCATCTTCAAACTACAAGAGGAGTTATGTTGTTAGTTTTTATCATGGTGTTTAATTTTGTTGGCATGAACACCAAATTTTTGTAATGATTGTAAATATATACACTTGGACACTTAGTGTTTGTTTGAGTTAGTTTTGTGTCAATTAGTTAGGTAATACATGGTGTTTAATTTTATTGTCATGAATACCTAATTTTTGTAATGATTTTAAATCCATACACTTGGATACTTAGTGTTTGTTTGAGTTAGTTGTGTGTCAATTAGTTAGTTAATAATCCCATATCTTCCCAAAATTTTATAAAGAAACTTGTTTCTCCTTTTGTTCACTTGAGGACAAGTTTTTATTCAATCATGGAGGTATGATGAAGTGTCTTCCTCTAGGTGCATTGATGGGATACTATCAACATGATCCCATTGACATGATCCCTTCAACACATGGTTTGATGCGTTGATGTGACCCCATCGACACAATGTCTTGTCTTACCTATAAATATGCACTTACCAACTGCATTTATGGCATCCATTATTTAGTATCCTAGCAAAGCTCTTGCATTTTGTTCGTTTGAAAGTTAGAATATTTTCTAAGTGCCTGTACTAGGAGTGAGAAGTGTACGAATCTTCATTCAAGCACTAATGTACGTAAGCACCTTAGTGTAAACGACAATAAAGACAAGCTTTCTTCATAAACCTTGCAGCACTTGGAACTAGTTTAATGTTTACTTAATGGATTTATTATTTGATTAATTTAATTTAATGAATTTAATTAATTAATTAATTTATGATTAATTAATACACATAAGTACAACCATTTTGAGCATACATTGATGTATGGTAATAATCGTAGCACTTAATGCTTGGTAACCTAGTAATGTTGCAACATGGTTCAAGATGTGTACAATAAATGGGAATAGATCCTTATGTTAGAACCAGTTAAGATATTAGTTAGTTATTAGATTCACTAATTAATCACTAAAGTTGTACTTAGAGAGCTAGTGTACTAATTAATCTTTACTAGTGTACTAAAGTTTCACTTGTGAGGTGAAAAGGTATGGTTAAGTGTAATTGAGGCATATGATTTTTATCATTTTATATTTATTATTTAAATCACCTAAGTGCTAGAAATAATGTAATCAAATGTTTAATTAATCTAATAACTAACTAATATCTTCACTAGTCCTAACATAAGTATCCATTCCCATTTACCATACACATCTTGAACCATGTTGCAACATTACTAGGTTACCAAGCATTAAGTGCTACTAGGATTACCACACATCAATGTATGCTCAAAATGGTTGTACTTATGTGTATTAATTAATCACTAATTAATTAATTAATTAAATTCAGTAAAGTAAATTAGTCAAATAATAAATCCATTAAGTAAACATTAAACTAGTTCTAAGTGCTGCAAGGTTTATGAAGAAAGCTCATCTCTATTGTCATTCACACTGAGGTGCTTAGGTACATCAGTGCTCGAATAAAGATCCATACAATTTTCACTCCTAGAGTGAGCACTTATAAAATATTCCAGTTTTCAAATGAATAAAATGTAAGAGCTTCGCAAGGATACTAAATAATGGATGTCATAAATGCGACTAGTGAATGCATATTTATAGGCAAGATAAGACACTACATCAATGGGATCATGTCATTGCATCAAACAATGCATTGATGTGACCACATCAATGAGATCATGTCAATGGCATCCCATTGATGCACCTAGAGGAAGACATTTCATCACTATCTAATGCTAGTGTAGACATCTCCTTCAAGATTGGGACATCTCTCTAAAAATGACTTCAATTCTAGGGAGACGTCTCTTCTAAAATAGAGACATCTTCTCTTAAAAGGAGGCATCTCATATTTTTAGGAGACATCTTCTCTAGGTGATGTCCACTTCAACCAAGACATCTTTATCATCTAAGAGATGTCTCCTCTACAAGGGAGACATCCCTATTGAGATGTCTCTTTTGTAAGCACCAAAAATAAAACTATTCATTTTGATGTTGAAAGTCTCCAAATGCCTCCAAACAAGTCCCCATAGATCCTAGAACCTCCTAGACTCATCCAAATGAGCCAAAAATTCTCCAAAACATGCCAAAACATCTCATAATCATCCTCAACAAAATTAACACAAAAAAAAACATTTAGCTTTCTTTCAATCCCTAGAGCATCTTCAATTAACTTGAAGTCTTCATACTTTTCCATGCTTTCATTTTGCCTATGAAATATTTTACTTTGATAGTCATGCCTCCTTGAGTTTTTGTTCATGATGTGGAGTTATTGTTCTTGTCCTATAAATACAACATCAACAAACATCCTTTGTTCTTCATTTTCCTTAAGGTTTTGACATACCAAAAGTTCAACAATATTCCCCTTTTTGGTGATGTCCAAAACTTAAGAAAATGGGTTAGTATATAATACCATCAACAATATATATCAAGTTATCATACTCTACTGTCTTCCCTTTTTTGGATAGTACCCAAAAAGTGATGGGATAAAAAATAAGGATCAACCAAAAACCTCAATAAAGTTCCACCATCATTACATATCATTGTATGAAAATCCCATAGAAATAAAAACATTTAGATAAGGAAGAAAAACATGATGAATATTAGTTAAAGAGAACATATCCTTAAATATTGAATTCAAAGGCTGATTATGAAAAACCATGTTTCATTAAGAGGTATCCTTTATCTATTCGTAAACAAAGTTAAAATTAATGAGACACATCTAATTCAAACACAACTAAGATAAGCCTTTTAATTAAAGTCCAAGAGTATTGAAAAACTAAAGATCAAAGTCCAAAGTTTGAGCATTTAGGATCATGTAACCTATCCTTTTGAACCAATAAACCATTAGTGATGAGTGGTGAGGTACCCCTTCACTCAACCATACGAATACGAGCGTAGCATGCGTGATCTGGTCAAACTCTGCAGACTAAGTGCCTACACGCCTTAAGGAAGACTTAAGGTTAATTATTCATTGTCTTCCCAGAATTACTTGTATTTGTCACAGTTGTATGGTTAAGTAAGTCTCAGGTATATGATTTTTATGTCTTTTCAATTTTATCTCCTATGCTAATAAGGTGAAGGGTGAAGAGGCTAATTACTCACGTTAACTAACTAACTAAATTTGAATTAACCTAGCGTCAGCATCTGTTCCCACTTACCATTCACACCCTGAACCGATGCAACCTTGGTTACCAAATGCTAGTCGTTGCTGGGATCACCAAGTGTAACGCACGTGCTCGAAGCGATCATATTGAGGCACTTAACTAGGAGAGAAGGGTTGAGAGATATTTAATAACTAATGAAGAAATTAAATGAAAAATTGTAAATAACAGTAAATAAAATCCTATTTAGCCTATTCCATGCACTACAAGGTCTATCCAAGAAGTTCGTCTTTATTGCTGTACACAAACTTGTGTTCAAGTACAATATTTGCTCGAATAAAGATCCGTTCACTTTGGAGCTCCTACTACTGGCACATGGAAATTATTCTATCTCTGGAGAGGTAAAACTGCTAGAGTTTCTCTATGGTCTAGGCATAGATTGAGAAACAAGGGAGAGCCACCTCTTATTTATAGATTTGGCGATGGACCGCGATATTGTGAACGCGATATCGCAGGGGAAGATGCAATATCGTGAACGCGATATCGCAGGGGAAGATGCGATATCGTGTATGCGATATCACGGCCCATGCGATATCGCATCCCATCATACCCCCATGACTGAATAAAAACTCATCCTCGAGTTCCTTACAAAATATTGGGATGGTATGGGATTATTGACTTAAATGGAACTAATGAGATGACATGTGAACAGATCATCATTATAAGACAAGAAAAAACTGGTGTTCATGATAATAAGAGTGAACACCTTATACATTTGACATCAGGCCTTATTTGGTAGCTGAGAAAGAGAGAGAGAAAGAATTTTGCTGTTGCCAGATTGCGCCTTTCATTGTCCATCCATGAGCACGCCATTGATCTTGCTCCTTGCATAGCTGCTTCAGCACCGCTCCATTCCAAGTGTTCTCTCTAGGTCCAATTCCTTATTGCATGATTGCCATCTGCACACACAACATAGTCTTAATATTAGCAAGGGTAAATGAATCACAATGCAGTTGATACCTTGCTTCAGTGAAAGGTCCATTGGTTGGGTCGTGGTATGGCTGATGCGGACCTAAAGATACAATAGTGGTAACTACCAAAGGTGTAGGGGTTAGGAGAAAATGAAAAACAATTGGGTATGGAGCCCCATAACTAAGAGCGAACCTTCGATAGTGATAGAATGGAGAAAGAAAAGGAACAAGAAAGATGGAGAAAAAGAGAGAACTATGACATCGATGAAATGGATGTGAAGATGGAAATGAATAATATAAAATGGATTGCAAAAATGTTAGGGGAAAGAATTAAATTGGTGCACCAAATAAGAATGTTAGTGGGTCCTCCCCAAAGCAGGCTCATGCCCTTAATGCCCTAACAAACCCACATTCAAAGAGTCCGCAAGCTCTGAGAATGTCATTTGGAACAAGAGTTTAAGTCTTAACCATAAGAATTTACCAAAAAGAAAACAATGGATCCACCAAGATATACACTAATGATACAATCAATAATGAGGTGAACAATGGAGAGAAGGGTGGAGAGAAGAGAATGGAATGGAATCCCAAGAACAAGGTGGTGTACAGCCCCTTGTGTAGTTAATGATTAATGTGACTTAGTAGATCCCATTCCAAGTCTGGCCTCAAACAAACCTCATCTAGTGACTTCGCATTAATGCATTCGGCCAATCCATCCCCTTGGAGTAACAAGAATGCCTTCACCTAAGAGCCACCACCATTCTGATGAAACAAGGAGAGAATGGAAAGTGAGAAGGGCCTTAGTTAGAGGGAACATTTTTATTTTAGTTCCATAACTAGTGCTTGTAGCCCAAATGGTTGTTTCGTCTAAGGGATGTGCTTTGAATTCTCACTGTTTGTTTTTTTTATGTGTTTATGCATGAGAACCACACCATGCAAATACTTTGTTATTTTTTATTAGCTCAGCTTCCCGATAATTGGGTAACATCGAAATGGTATGAAAACCCAAGAAGAAAACATCCAATCACCCAAGAGAATGGCCAAAAAAAAAAGCATCAAGTTCCCTTGAAGTCACACCCTTTTCAATCCTTGAGTCCTTCCTTAGTTTGAGAAATTCTTAGTCATCGATTCGTTATAGTTCTTATTTAGAAAGGGACTATACATTTCCAAGCTGAGAGAGACCATAGAAATTTGTGGATGGATGGATGAAGTGGACTCATTGCCTGTCATATCAAAAGAACCATACCTTAGTATTAACATCGTAACTTAAAGGTAAAAATTAAACATTAGCAATCAATATAAAAATAGTTCATACCATCATGAAGAATACTTATTAAATGAAAAACTTACAAGATGGATAACACACACACACACACAAAATAAAAAAGTATAACGATGTTATAAAACAAAAAAAAGAAAAGAAAAAAAAATATGTAAAAAAAAATGTGCAAGACAAAAATGTGTAAAACAAAAAATTAAAATAACTGAGGACCCCAAATGATCAACATAGGTGGCCATATCCCCCATGACTAAATGGAAAGGGAGAGATTTGAAATAATGAATGCCTATTTGAATTTCTTAGAAGTGTCCAACTTCTCCCAAGTGATGTTCTAAGGTTAAGGGATGGAAGTTGGTCACGCTCATATTCCAATGTATCTATCCTTTCGTTGTGGGCATGAGTTGTTCCCCTAGTTCATTCCATGCATGTTGGTCGGTTGCTCTTTCGTTTAGCTGTCAACCACAGGGTGTCTGCTTGTTGTGTGGATGCTACATACATGCATATTTGTCTCATAGTTTCTAGGGCACACTGATTGCATGTAGGAGATGCTATGCATTTCTCTATGTCATCACTCGATGAGTCACTGTATGTGATGCATGGAACTTTCTTCTTCTTGATCTTTCCATAAATATTTACCTTAGATATCTCCGAGGAAAGTCACAAATCCCCAGGCATACGTCTATTGTACTCAGCCATGCCCTTCCCATTATAATTGGGAAGTCCCCTTCGTTGCTGTTGACCTCTATCACTAGGAAATCAGCTAGGTATGACCAACCACACATAGTGGTAACAATGTCCTCCACCAATCCCAAGGGAATGGTGATGGACTAGTCTGCCAGCTCTAGTTGAATATTTCTCTTCTTGAGTTGGGGTAGGTTTCAGGCTTGATACATTTCTCGTGAGATTAAGTTAACTCCGGAACCTGAGTCAAGAAGAGCCTTATGAGGTTCATTCCTAGTGACTTGGAGGTAGATTAAGGGACTTACAGGATCAAATAGTTTCCTGGGAAGGTGGCCTACCTTGATCCAGTCAGTTACGGTATGTGTTAACATAACCGTATGCATTGAGCTCTGGTATTGGTTTGAAGGGAGCTCCGAGGCCTTGTGTGTTGGAGGTGCGTGCATTGACTCAACCGCTTGTGGTTGTGAGAGCTTATCTAGGCTTTTGGTTATGAAGAAAGGTCTTCTCTTCTTGTAGTTTTCAGAACTAGAAACGGCTTGAAGGTTTACTACTCTCGTAGTGTTACATTGTTGCAGTTGAGTGGGGAGTTCCCCTTGCATTATTGGAGCGGGTGGTATGGGAACTATTGGCGGAAGAGTGGCGACTGGATTTAGAAGATGGTATGGATGTGGAGCATCTCCTGGAGGAGAAGGAGTCCCTTTAAAGTACTCCTAAACTTGGTAGTGACGCTGGGGGGTTGCGTGACCCATAGAGTCACTTGGAAAAACCAGCTGCTGCACGTAATAGCCATAAGGATCGGGTTGCCGGTAAGGGTATTGTTGTCTAGGCAATGGCATCCCCCATGACTGCAGGTGTTGCCACTGCTGATGTTGCCTGATGGGTTGTGGTGGAGTTCCACTTGGATAGTACGTCAATGGTTGGTGGAACTATCTTGGGTTACCTTGGGGATAAGGTAACCTTCAGGGTATCTACCATCTGTTGAGTCTCGGGTTGAGTGCATACACCCCAAACTCTTGTAGATGTGAGATGATTGGACAACATCCCTTAGGATGGTTATATTGGCATATCTCACATCCACCATCATCATCTGTGTTCGAATCCACAACCTCATCGAAGATATTCATTTTTCCCTTACCCTTGTCACGTGCATGGCTTGAATTTCTCCACTTTTTCTTGTTCTTGTCACTACTTCGTTCCTCCTTAAACTCCTCTACGATTTTCAGGAAAAGCTTAAATATACTATCCAAGGAGTCTTGTATCTGATCTACCTTAGCTGCCACTTCCATTGTTAGCTTTTGAAGTGGCAAGGTTTTTCTATTCACCAACTCTTCGAGTGGTGACTCATCCTCTTCATCACAGAATCTCACTTTCCTCTTTTGGAGGGAAGGATCATAGTTATGTTCTTCTGCACTTTCTATTTTCCATAGCTCCCCTTCTTCTTTGGCTACTTGCTCCAACAATCGATGAATTTCATGGGATCTAAGTTCAAATAGTCTCCCTTGGACATATGTCCCAAGGATTCTCCTAGTTTCATACCTTAGCCCATCTACGAGATGGTGAAGTTGATCCCGTTGTGCGTAACCATGGCTCGGACAACGATGTAACAATGCATAGTAGCTGCCCATGGTAGCATCCAAGGGTTCATGAGTACCTTACTTCCATCCTTGGATCTACTTACACAAGTTAGACACTTTGGAGTACGTTTGATATTTATCGTTGAAGAGTTCTAACATTGTACTCCACCTCCTAATGGTTTCTGATTCTAAGGACCGGTACCAACTCTCTGCTTCCTTTATGAGTGTCCTGGGAAACAACTTCAGTTTCTGCCACTTGTTCTCTATGTTTTGCAAGGTGAAGGCATCGTGGAATGCCTGTAAATGATTTTTTGGATCAGCGTTGTATCCCCCTTTGAAGCGTGGGATGTTATTCATGTTTAAGCGCTTGATTCAACTATCTTTTTGATGCCTTGTTGGTATTCTCACTGCCTCCATGATATCCAGCATACTTTAGGTTGCAAGTAGGGGCTTATCATGATCATGTCTTTCATGACGTCTATGATGCCTACATTGTTCCCTACTTTCCCTTCTTTCATGCCCTTGTCCTTGCTCTTGACTCTCTTGTCGAGGTCTCTCATTTTTCCTACCTCTATCCTCACCATTATGCTCTTGGTGACTAAGCCCTGATGTGGAAGGAGAGGGTGAATGATGAGATGAAGGGGAAGAAGAAGGATAACCATCACCATGATGATGTTTCTTACCTTCTTTTCTGTGGCTACGGCCT
>MNCI01018982.1:56860-98910 GCA_015680685.1 Gnetum montanum | reverse complement strand
GTACACAAACTTGTGTTCAGGTACAATATTTGCTTGAATAAAGATCCGTTCACTTTGGGGCTCCTCCTACTGCTGGCCCATGGAAATTATTCTATCTCTGGAGAGGTAAAACTACCAGAGTTTCGCTACGATCTAGGCCTAGATTGAGAAACAAGGGAGAGCCACCTCTTATTTATAGATTTGGCAACGGACCGCGATATCGCGGGCCATGCGATATCGCGTCCCATCAATTAGTAACAAATAAATCAATATATTATGATTCTATAATCACCAAGTATTCTACTCCTTTTGAAGCACCAATAAAAAAATAAGGCATAGCAATTTCATGGAAGGTAAAACATGCATATTCAACTTTTAAGACAAATTAATAAATCATATTATATCAAAAGATCAAACATAACCAATCATCTTTTTACCAAAAGAGATCATAAACTAATATATGACAATCAAGTTGAGAACAAAAATAGCATATGTGTATGTGTGTGGGTGTGTGTGTATATACCTCATTTCTTACCAAAAGAGATCATGAATACCTGTTTTAGTTACAATCTTCCATTGAACACTTGAGATCTCTAAGGTAAGAACTTCTCAACTCATATTTGTAATAAGGGCCTTTGGCACTTAAAATGATACATTCTCAACATACAAAAGGTTAAACATGCACCATTAAATCCTCAACATGGAGCTCGCAAGTAAGTTTATGTATAAATTTTAGAAGCTTTCACCAATAAAGATCATCTTATATGTAAGGATTTTAAATAAATGTCCTCTTTTACTTTCAAAACATTACCAACTAAATATGATCTTCCTTACTTATTTTTGGCTAAGGAAGTCGAGGTGGAAAGTCTTGTTTCTTGAGTATCTTTTGGTAAGGGTCCCAAAAGACTCCCTCTACACACATGGCCTATAGATGATGAGGTACAAACTCCTCGTGCATATATGTAGATATCCTTCTTTTGGGTCAACTTGATCTTTTATCATCAAGTATTTCCCCTGCAATGTAACATTAAGATCAAGTGAGGAAACTAGGATCTCTAATTAATAGTAATTCATAATGATTCCTTTTGCAATGATTCTTTTCTCAGAAGATTCATGAATCTCATCAAACTTACTAATTTAGATTCTTCAATTATTGTATAGAAAAAATCTTGCAAAAGAAAATTTGACTTTATGATTTTAGAACAAACCCATATCTAAAGGTAAAAAGCTTTTCAGTTCATGAGTTTTATGCAAGGATTTTAAACCACTTGAAACTAATATATCAAAAGATGATTTTTTAATAAAATTTTTTTTACAAGTTTACAAGTACCACAAGCTTTCATTTAATTATAACATTAAACACATTGTGCTCATACATTCACAAAAGATACCATAATCAAATATTTTAATAGTACCAAATATCTTCTCTTGTAAGTGCTTAACTTAACATTGATAGATTACTGGAGCTAACATCCCATAGATTGAAATAAAGTAAGCACACATTAACATAATTTAGTCTTAATTCTCAAAATTAAATACTAACATGATATTTAGCAAGAAAGGAAATAGAAACTTACCTTAACTTACCTTACTTGCAATTAAGAATTAAGGTTCCTAGAGTGCTAGAGAATGAGATTCCTCTTTTGAGATTTCTCTTCTTGCACAAACTTCTTCGATCTCTAAGGCTTAGCTTCCTTTCACAAACTTTTTGTAGAGAGCCTTCTCATTCTCTTGTTCCTTCCTTTTAATTCTCTAAACTTTTTGAACTCGCTTGTCCTGTTGAGTTGTCTTTTGTTACTATTTACCTTGAAAAATTCCATTTCTTAGTGCTTTAGGTAAGACTAAGGAGTCTTATGATATGAACAAGTATTCATATGATAAAACTTTAAATTATTCTCCCATTTCCTATGCCCAAATTTATTACAATAATAACATCCCACCTTCCTATAGTAGTTAAAGTGATAAAACCTTGGAGCTACTTTTCATTGAGATGTGGTTCCTATTGATTTTTCATTCTTTGGTATAAAATTTTATTGATATGAAGTTGGTGTAGACGCTTCTTCTTGTGTACAGTATCCTAACCCACTCTTATCATGTAGACTTCTTCCTTGTCCTAGAACCATTTGGAGGGATTCTTTTCCTTTAACCAACCTTTCATTCACAAGGTTGACATCTAAAAGTTCTTCCTTTATCTACTCACAAGACTTGGTTAGTTCTTTGTTCTTAGCCCTAAGGTCTAAGATTTCCTTTTTGAGATCAGAAATTTTTATATTTAATAAAGAAATATCTTGTTCCTTACTTTTTACTTACTTAGTAAACATTATACAAACACATTATAATGATAAGAGTCCCTTACATAATAGTTCATACCTTTCCTTTTCATTTTCAAATTCATCATCTAAGGTGCCACCATCATCATTTGTGAGAAGCATACAAATGAGATGTGAATCTTTTACATCATCCTCCACCTTTCTTCCATCATCCCAACTATTTTGGATGTTATTTCTTCATCTTTCTTCACTATACTCTTTCTCTTGAAACCTGTAAGAATTGGGGCATTCGAAGGTCATATGGCCTTTTAAATCACATATCTAGCATTCCACAGAAAAAGTATCACAATTTGAAAGTTTAGATTGGTTACCTCTACTGTTATCTTTGCTACTCAAAATGCTACTAATGAGTTGAGTGCATTCATTCAAGATGAATACCAAAACTATAAACCTCATGTACTTAAAGAATTTTTACATTTGAGTTTTCCAACATGTAAAGGTGATCCCATTGAACATTGGTGACTTGATGTATGATCTTCCTTTGATTGTTCACTCCTGAGTTGATACACTCAAAATTAAGAGTACCATGCTCTGATAGCACTTGAGGATCGTAGAACTTAGAAGGCGGGGGGAGGTGTTGCACGATGAATAAGTTTCCCAAATCGAAAATAAGCAACCACAAAAACCATAACCAAGATTTAACATGGTTCTCCAACTTGGGTAGTCCATACTCAGAGGGTAGATCACTTGCACACCTTTGGACTTTGTTACTATGAAATGTGGTTTGAAGGGCAGCACACCCTATACAAGCGCTAAGCTTTACTCTAGGGTGTTTCATTACCACAAAACCACTTAATCCCATAGGATCCAAACAAGCTTAGAAAGTCATTCAAAGGATCCAACAACCTTTAGAAATTGAGCTTTGCACTAGAGTGTTGTGACATTTCACAACCACTTAATCCCACAAGATCCTAACAAGCTCAATAATAATGCCCTTCTACAAGAAGCACATCAACCCTAGTGGGGTAACAAGAAAGAAACAAAAATACAAGGAAAGGATGTGACTAACTTTAAAAATCCTTGTACTTTGAGACACAATTCACAATCAATCAATCAAATGATTTTACAAATGAAGTACACAAGATAATATACAATAATTACTTAATAGAGGTAGGTCCTGCATAACACTTGCATAATACCCAAGAATATGAAGTCTTCTTATAGCCTTGAAGTTTCCAAAATCACCTCAAAATTCATGCAACAACTATCTAATGGCTAATGTAGACGTCTCCTTGGAGATTTGAATGTCTCTCTAAAAATGACTTCAATTCTGGGAAGATGTCTCTTCTGAAATGGAGATGTCTTCTTTGGGTGACCTCCACTTTGGCCAAGATGTCTTCTACATCTAGGAGACATCTTCTCTTCAAGGGAGACATCTCTGGGAAGATTTCTCTTCTATAGGTGCCAAAAATAAAACTATTTGTTTTGATGCTAAGAGTCTCTGGATGTCTTCAAACAAGTTCCCATAGACCCTATCAAAATGAGCCAAAAACACTTCGAAACATGTCAAAACATCCAAGAATCATCCTCAAAAAAATAAACACAAACAAACACATTTAGCTTCCTTTCAATCCCTGGAGCATCTTTAATTAGCTTGAAGTCTTCATACTCTTCCATGCTCTCATTTTACTAATGAAGTCTTTTACTTTGATAGCCATGACTCCTTGAGTCCTTGTCCATGATGCATAGTTTTTGTTCTTGTCTAATGAAGTCCTTTACTTTGATAACCATGCTTCCTTGAGTCCTCATCCATGATGTGGAGTTCTTGTTCTTGTTCTGTAAATAAAACATCCATAGAAAACATCCTTTTTTCTCCATTTTCCATAAGGTTTTGAATTACCAAAAGGTCAACAATCCTAGAAGTGAATACATGAATTTAGGACGTGTACAAGCAGCTGGGAACGGACACTCATCATCCTTAGGATAATTTTGGATTTATTTTCTTTTTATTAATTAGTTTAAATAATTAAATTCTACATGGTTATTCAGTTAGTTTAAGGGATGCACAACATCAATAATCATATGCCTCACTTTGGACTAAATCACATGTGACAAAGCTACAACTAGTCTAAGTGGGAAGATAGTGACCTGTAATCAATCCTTAATAATCTAGCTAGCACATTAGTTCCATCCATGGAATTTGACTAGATTGCATGTGAAAACTTGTGATTTGTATGGTTGGGCATACAAGGTACCTGTTGCTCATCACTAATTCTTAAGTTTCTTTAAATTTTGGATTAAGTTCCTCCTTTCCTCTTCAATAGTTAGTTTGTCAAGGTTATCCTCCAGTAATATGGGATGTTAAAACTCGAAAATAATTATAATATAGATTTATAAAACTCACATAATCTACATTAGGATTTATAAAAAAATATCATTAAGGGAATTTCAATCGATGATCAAGGTATGTGATGAGAAGCAAGTAGTTCCTTTGCTCAACCATACAAATCACAAGTGTTCACCAACAATCTAGTCAAATTCTATAGACTTAGCCCCCAAGTGTACCAATAGACAAACATAGTATCATGAGAGTTATAATCGTTGTCTTCTTGACTTCACTTGCATAAGCTCATTTTGTATGGTTAAGTGTAAGCCAAAGAACATGATATTCATTTATATTTTATATTTTTTTATTTAATCTAAGTATGAAATAGAGATGATTAATTAGAAATTAACTATTTAACTATCTAATGAGTCTTAATCTAACTAGCCTAACATAAGCATCCATTACCACTTTCCATTTGCACCCTAAACTCGCTCTAACACTACTGGGTTACCAAGTCTCTATAACTAGGCATGCTAGATAGCCACTACTAAGATTACCAAGCATTAAGTGATATGTTTAAAGTGATCATACTTATGTGTTGATATTAAGTATATTGATTAAGACATGAATGTAAATTATGTAGATAATAAAGTACATGAAAATGAACATTAATCTATTCTAAGTGCTACAAGGACTTCAAAGAATCTCATCTTTATTATTGTCACATAAAAGTATTCATGTACATTGATAATCAAATAAGGATTCATACAATCCTTGAAGTCCTACTATAGGCACTCAAAAAATATTCTCACTCTAGGCTATGAAAACTACAAGACCTCAGCTATGCTACTGACTTAACGTGCCATAAATGAGATGGGTATGTGTATTTATACAGGGTAGAGTAGACACTATGTTGATGCATCATTGATGACTTGACAGGGTTATATCGACGCATGCTCGTCAATGCAGCTAGTCGAATGATTCATCATACCCTCACAACTGAGTGAAAATTCATCCTTGAGTGAACAAAAGTAGGATCAAGCTTCTTCCAAAATTGGAAAGGTATGGGATTATTGACTAACTAACTCTAACTAACTAAATATAAGTGCCAAATTATACCAAATTACAAAAATAACAAAAATGGATGGCAGGAATCCTTTGGTTGCCAAGGACAAAGTGAAGATCATAAGATGCCAGAAGATGGATGCTCTTGGGATGCTGAAGGACCTTCAACAAGCTCCTACACTCATGGTGGTGGTTGTGGCTGTGGTTGAGGCTGTCCTACAACAACAACTACTTTTGGTAAAAGACAAAAAGCATCCAGCAATGCTTACATCTTCTTATCCTTACTCTGTCAATCATACATAGTCCATGAGGTTGTGCCAATATGGGCTGGTATAGGGACATCCCACGAACAAGGCATTGCTGAGAAAAACTCCTTAACATTGATAAACCATATTGCATATTATTTTGGTTTGATATCAAGCATCTTTACTAGATTCTGCAATTCATGATAGTCATTCATTTATCTGGTCAAGTTCTTAGTAACTACTCATTGATCTATGAAATGACTCTTGAGAACTTCATGCTCAATGTTAAGTTTCTCCAACTTTTGTTTGCTCTCTTTGTGATGCTTGAACTTAGCCTCATAGAGGAGGTGCAAGGTAGCCACCTATTTCTCCAATTTATTCCTTGGTCTCCCTGCTATCAGCTTTGCCACATTTGCATAGTGGAGGTTGGCAAGCTTCATGTACTTTATCATTTCTTCTATCTATAACTCCTTTAGGTGGATTTTTGCTTTGTTGTAGGCACTCAAATAGTAAAAGATCGGTTTTCATACATCACCTCTTTATTGGAGTTGTTGGAGGGCCTCATTCATCTTTACCTTGGCCAATTGAATTTCTTTTCATTCACCTCCTTGAGGAGCCCCACCTAGTCCCTATAATGGTTTTTGACTCTTTCAAATTTTAGGGCCTTATTTTTCTTTGTAGCTACCTTGATGTCTATATTTTGGGGAAGCACTTAGACTTCCTCCATAGATAGATTTCTATTCTTGGCTATCAACCTCCTCAAATCTAAGTTCTGCTTGACGAGTTACTCTTGCTACTATCTCACAAATTTGAATATTTGGTCTTTTTGCTCCTCAACATTTCATAGGTGATAGATGTTCTTGGTAATAATTCCTTATTAGTGTTGATTATAAGAGCTTTCAATAAGGATGTGTCAAATACCATCATCTTCTTGGCATTCTCAACCTCCTTAAGTTTGTGCTAAAGTTGTAGAAGAGCTTTATCTCTTATGATAGCTTGGTTGAGTATGGTGGGATAAGCAAGATGGACTCTCAATTTCTCAAACTTGGTAGCCAACTAATGATTTTCAGTGGTGGCTACCTCAAGTTGGGCATTAGCAATGATGAGCTTGTCCTTTGTTCCTAGTAACTCTAACTAGATAGTAGTGATCTCTTTTAAGAGATCAAAGATCTCCAAAAGCAGTTGCCCAATTCCCACAAGTCAATCCAACACTTTCTAATGTTGGACTATGCTCAATCTCTCACTTCCTACTCTTCCAAAAGCTTGCACATCTCAAACTACAACTATGTCTAGCATGGCTATCACAAGAGTGTTTAATGATTTGTCCAACTAGTTAATCACCACTTCCACCGATGTTTCCTATTCATGGTGTTGCATCACTAGAACAGTAGCCCCCTTGCCTTCCTCCAAGAGTACCAAGAAAGTTTCAACTTTTCCAAAAATTTCTAGAAACTCTTGTTGTCCAAGGATGGAGACTGTAACTTCTCAAGCACTTACATTCATTCTCATGGGCACCTACATTTGTTGGGTTGAAAACAACAAGGTGGTCTCTTCTAGCTAGCTTATGGTTCTAGTCATTTTGTTGAGATGGCTTAACATTGGTCAGTAGATTGAAGGCTCCCCATTGCTTGCCTCTCCTTGTTATTATTACAACAACTATTTATGAAGTTTTCTCATGCATTCCACAACTATGCAAGCCTCTAGTGCTATCTCACTAATAGGTGATGGTGGTGGCCACTCCTCCTCTAGGATCTTCATAGCTACCTTGTCCTTTATAATCTCCTACCAAAACATGGTAGAAGCATGACAAAATGTATCGTCGGTGTATCGTGCTATGCCTCTTCTCTTGCAGAGTTTTCAGATTAGACACAAGAAGGGAAGTATCTTCCTTCCTCACTCTTTCTCTTTGAAGTGCTTCTTGATCTTAAGAAAGATGAGCTGAGGGAGATTGACAAAGAATTTGCAGCTTAAAGCAGCACATGCACATGTGGAGAAGGCAATGACCTTGTTGGGCCTCACCATTGGTTTTAGGTGATAGGTTGCAATTTTGAAGTGGGCTCTCTATGGCTTGGTGAGTACACCATACTCCTTATAGTCCACCCCATAGCACCATTGGATCCATTTTGTTTTCACATCAGGGTCCACCAGAGTTGACATTTCATCCAACATTGTCCCTATGTCAAGCAAGCTAAGGGCCTCCACAATGGCCTCAACCAAGTAGGAGACGGTTATGCCTTTGATTTTTATAATGACATATCTTTGTCAGTTGTTCCAAAATAGATAGGTCTCTTCCCTATACTACTCTCCACTAGAAGAGAGAATGGACCACATGGGAGACCCTTGTAGTTTTTTGAGGACTTCCTCTAACACCAACTCTAAGAAGGTATCAAAGTTACGTTCCCAAAAATTTAAACTTTTGACCTCCTTGGAACAAATTCATTCTAGATAAGCCTCAATCAATGTGACCTCCAGATTGGGCCTAGGCCTTACCACCTCATCCTACCACAACTAACTGGTCTCAACTACTGGAATTTGGCAGACAAATCTCACTTTGGGTTGCTCTCGAAGAAGTCCGATTGCATGGATCTCTATTTCTTGTTCTTGGGGTTGTTATGGTTGTTGGTCCCTTCCTCCTCTTAATTACTTCTCCCTAGGTTGGAATGGTCCTTCTCCTTACAGTCCCCTCTTTGGTGCCATCTATGATAACAAACATAACCATGGATTAGAGTTTAATGTGTGACTTCTAGTGCTTTTGATGTCTTTCCTCTTTTGCATAAGTTACACTTAGGTTAGTTGTGATCATGGAAAAATGATTATTTTATTATTATTTTATTCATTTAGCTACGAGAGTTTGTTGATGAGGTTTAACTTAGTGTAAATTAGTGCTTTTTAATATTATTTATTAGTTAAACCTTTGAGAGTTAGAAAATCTTCTAAAAACTATCCATCATAAACCATTGCTTTGTGGTTCCCACAATGTAAATCTCACATTCGGTAGCTTGAGGGTCAATGAACAAGTTGATTCGGATGAGTGGTTTGCAAGTTATAGTGCTTGGAAGATGCTCTATGCTCAAAAAAATGTAAAAAGCTCCCATAGTGGTTTGTTGCAAATGTGCAAAAATGGCTAAGTGTTGATGCATATTTATAGACATTTTGTGTTGCATCAATGGGGATGCATTGATACATCAAGATGCATCAACGTGGATGTGTCAACACAACTAATTAAAGTAATTTTTATGTTGGAAATGAGTTTGATGATGAAATTAGAGTCCAAAGAAAGCCAAAAAAGCCTAGAATAAGGATAAATTACTAAAGAGGGCTTGAAATTTACTTGGGAAAATGAGATTTGGATGGAATTTGATTGCCGAGTGTAAAAACTGGATGTTCCAAGGTGGAAAATAATCAATGGGAAAATATCTATGGGATAAGAAGTTTAACCATCTAGACCAAGGGGCATGCAAGTGGATCCTCCCCATAGCAGGCTTATGCCTTTAATGCCCTTACATGCCCTCATACCGAGGAGTCCATAAGCACCAATTGTTAAAAATCAAATCACGCAAGAAATCACTCAAAGAATTAAGACATATAAAATGAACACATTGATTAATCATGATAAGAGGCAATGAGGTCATAGATGGGCAAGGTCAATGATGTAAGAGAGAGAGAGAGAGAGAGAGAGTATGGAATAGAGATTCTCATCCTACTCACATGAAGTCCTTGTGGATTTTTTTTATTAATGTGACCTAATATTGTCTCATCCTTAGTTGGAATTAAGGCCATTTGCTTTTAGTGACTTTACATTTGCACCCTTAGACTGTTTGAGCCTAGAGTTCATAAACATCCTCAAAGATCACCCACCATTCTAGATAAAGAAGAAAAGAGAAGCAAGAAGTGAAGAGAACCTTAGTTAGAGGGGTGCCCTCAAGCATGGGTAACATGTCTTTCCAACCCCATAACCAATTCTTGTAACCTATTATTTTGTCTAAGGGGCTTTGAAATCCCATGTTTTGTTTTGTTTTTTTTTTTTGTTTCTTTTTTCATGGAAACCACACCATCCAAAGACATTGCTTTCTATTATTGGTTGATGTTAGAGATGGTGAGAAATTGATGAGAATACCAATAAAACTTAAGAAAATAGGCAAGTAAAAAAGGTGACAAGTCCCCTTGAAGCCACACCCTTATCAATTCTACCTGATTCATTCTAAGTCTAAAAAGTACAGAGGTCACTGATTCTTTAAAAGTTATTATTAATAAAGGACCTCATGCCTCCAAAATAAGAGAACATCATGGAATTTAGTGGAATGGATGGATGACATGAGATCACTACCTGATATCATTAGAAAGCCTATGTCCCATTAATCAAGGTCAAAATTCAATGATAAAATCTAGTCATTCAGTAATCAATTTAATCAATATAATTCAATTAACCACCATCAATTAGTAGTTGTATTTGACACCAAAGTCCTGATGGTAATAAAGAAGAGAAAGACATATAAGAGAATTCAAATAAAGAAAAATGTAAATGAAATTACAAAATATCCAAGAAAATGAAAAACTTATAAAAGATTATGTAAAACAAAAAGTTGAAAAACTAAGGACCCACTATAGGATGTTACCATGGATGGCCATCTCCCCCACAATTGAGTTGAAAGGGAGAGATCCGAAAGATCATGCATGCTTGTCCATCTATTAAGGCATGGTTTCCACTAATTGTCCTTGTCTCTAGTAAATGTTTAACCTATTGCATGTTGACTAATAACCTCTTGTTTGGACTAGCAGGATGGTAGATCATCATGGCCCCAGATGGGAAAGTTTCATATATAATGTAAGGGCCCTCCCATGGCATTTGAAATTTCATATGTTGAGGTACATGCATGGGCTTCCAATACAGCACCTTATCTCCTAGTTTAAATTTCACTTTCCTTATTCAAAGGTCATGGTATTGCTTATTGTGTACCTTGTGTACTTCATTCAATGATAGGACCAGTAATCTATTCTCATCTAGCGTGTTGAGGTTCATTAATCTTTCTCTTTAGGCTAAACTTAGATTCAAGTTAAGGTCATAGGCCGTTGAAAGTGTACGGAGATTAGTTTGGATGGGAAGAATTGGGAGTTTCTCGTACACTAACTCATTGGGAGAATATCCAATAGGAATTTTCCATGTTAAATGATAAGCCCAAAGAGCATCGTTAAGTTTACTACTCCAATCCTTCCTATATGTACTAACTATACATGTTAGTCTTTTGGTGATTTCCCTATTTATGACTTTAGCTTGACCATTATCTTGGGATTGGTATGGAGTTGTTAGTTTATGTTCAATCTCCAAGAATTACATGAGCTTTTGAGAAGTGGCACCAATAAAGTATGTTCCATTATTTGAAATTAGTGCCCATGGCATAACAAAGCTATTTACAACATTCTATTGTACAAAGTATGCTATTGTAGAAGATGAATAGTCAGTCATGGTAGCGATTTTAGCCCACTTGGTGCAACAGTCAACCACCACGATGATGTATGCCTTTCCATTCAACATGCAGTTGATGGACACCATGAAAGAGATCAAAAGGCTTCAATGCTTGAATCCATTGTTGAGGCCCTTCCATTCACACAATTGTCCCTCCTTCACGTTGGCACCTATTATAAGAATAGAAGAAGAGATGCATATCCTTGAAGATAGTGGGCCAAAAATTACCTTGTCATGAGGATCTTAATGGTCATCATGCTCCTAGAATAGTGGCCCCCACAAGGACCTTCATGTGCATCTTGGATGACTCAAAGTTGATCTACATCAGGGACACATCATTGTACCAGGCCATTTGGGCAACTTTTGTAGAGGTTGACTTTGATTTTTATGAAGTGTTTGGCCTGATAAAAAAAATTTTGTTTCTTCTTGTTATCCCACTCCTATGGCATCATACCAGATAAGAGGAATTTATTAGGGAATTGATTAGATAGTGGGCCTTCATCCTATTTGCTATCCCATCTTAATCAATACAAGTGATTAGCAACCATATTCTTGGTCTCTTTTCTAATCAATCATCGTTAAGTCAAACTCTTGAAGGATCACCAGTACCAGCCACCATATGACCCAAGGCTCACTATTGGCTTGTTCATCAAGAATCATATAGCACTTTGATTGATGTGCACATAAACTTGGTATCCAAGCACATGGTACATAAATTTTTCTAAGGCATACATGACTACCATGAGCACCTTTTCAATGGTGGTGTGTTAGTTGTGCACCCACAATGCTCCTACTTGCACAATGGATGTAGTATGGATATTTTTGATCATCTATCTATGTAAGCATGACTCCCAAATCATAATTTGATGCATCCATCATGATGTGGAATGGCCTACACTAGTCTAGTGCTCATTGAATTGGAGTTTTTGCTTCAATTGTTGGAATGCATTCTTGTGTTGCCTAGTCTAGATGAATGGTCCATATTTCTTTTTGAGCTCCACCAATTATTTAGCAATCTTTAAGAAGTTTTCAATGAAGCACCTATAGTAACCGATATTGCCAAGAAATGACCTCACATCTTTTACTATCTCTAGTTGTCTCATTATTTATTGGATGATCCTTACTTTTTCTAATACCCCAAGATAATGTCCTCTTGCACCGTTAGGTGGCTCTTCTACCAATTAAGCCTTAGATTTGTCTCCACACATCATTGAAGAACTTTCTTAAGGCTATCCAAGGCTTGTTCAAAGGTAGCCCTATAGGTAGAGAAGTCATCCATGAAGACTTGTACCCCACTATTGATATGTTATTCAAAGAAAGCTATAGTGACAATGTCCCACAATGATTTATAACACTTGATCCACAAATGGTAATGGAAAATGATCTTTGTAAGTTATCATATTCAATAGCTTAAAGTCTATATAGAATCTCCACTTTCCTTCCTTCTTTGGTACAATAATGAGAGGGCTAACCCACTCACTATCTATAATGGGGTAGATGAACCCTACCTTGAGGAGCTATTCAATCTCCTCCTTGACAATTTTCTTGAGTTTTAGGTTCAATCATTTCTATAGTTTTCTTTTTGGCTTAATGGAGGAGCCTGTGTGGATTTTGTGTTAACATATTTGAGGATTAATCCATGTTAGCTCATGATATGACTAGGTGAAGGTTTTTGGTCATTTGTTCATAAATTTCAACAATTTATTTTTCTATTTTAGAGAAAATGTGGTATTAATAATTACCAACTTGACATTTTTCAGAAATGCATATTTCATTTCTATTGGTAGATCCTTTAACTAAAGGAGATCTTGCTTGAAAGTCTTAGGGATCTCCAACTCTTCCTAATCTATTTCACTTTGTGCATCAAAGAGTTGGTAATAGAGCTACTCGAATTTATCCATCCTTTCAACATATGAGCTAGTGAGGCTCTCAGCTAGTTCCACGCACATTATTGGTCCAACCTCATTATCTATTATTAGCCACTAGGTATCCTCTTGTTTAGTGATTGTTGCATACAGGCACCTTTGAATTTCTGTAGTCTTTGCATACTAATTACATGCCTTAAGTGATGTGCCTTTGATGGTTCAAAGTCTTTGCACAAAATGGCACCCTATGTCACTATATGCAATGCATGGAACTATTTTCTTTTCAATCTTTTCAATTTTATTTTCCTTAAAAATCTTCAAGGAAAGGTCTCTGATCCCCAACCATTCATCAATGATGCTCAGCCATTCTCTTCTCATGATGATAGGTAAGTCTCCCTTGCAATTCTCCACATGGATCACTAGAAAATTAGTAGGATAGAATCACCAACAAACGATGGTCATAGTGTCCTCCACCAATCTCAAAGAAACAATGATGGATTGGTCTACCAGCTCTAGTTTAATGTTCCTCTTTTTCAAGAAAGGTAGGTTCCAGGATTTGCACATCTCTTATAAAATTAAGTTAACTTTAGAACCTAAATCCAAAAGAGCCTTGCATGGTTCATTTCTAGTGATTTGTAAGTAAATAAGAGGACTCCCAGGATCAGATCTCTTCTTGGGAAGATGGCCAACCTTGATCCAATATATGACCACGTGGGTCAATGTGATAGTGTGTATCTAGGAAGCACTTTGGTTTGAGGGTTGCTCGATAGGGATTTCAGAGGTTCTAGTAGCAAGGTTAACAAACATAGGTGTCTAAGAGGATTTCGTGGAGCTATTGGTTCCAAAAAAATACCCTCCTAAAAGGCTTGGATTTAGGACCACTCAGCTAAGAAGCCAACAACAAGTTTATTACCCTCATGGCATTTCTTTGTTGTGGCTAGGTAGGTATTTCATCCTACATGAATGGAGTATGTGGTAGAGGTGTTGATGATGGTGGTGTAGTAATGGATGGGTGTTGAGGAGAATAAAAAAAATGAAGACTCCCATCTTAGAGAGGATTCTCTATAGTACTGTGGAGGGTATTAGTGGTGTGGAAAGGAAGCATTACTAGAAGAGTCACATGAAGATACCGACTACTAAACATAATAATCATAAGGATCTATTTGGTAATAAGAGTACTATTTCCTTAGAGGTGGCATGCCCCATGACTGTGGGTGTTGCCACTATTAGTACTACTCTTGAGGTTGAGATGACACTCTACTCGGATAGTATGCTTGTTAGTGGAATTGTTGTCAATAGTTTCCCTATGGATAAGGTAATCTACTGGGTGCTTGCTATTTTTTCAATCTAGGATCCAAAGTGTAGACCCCAGATTCTTGTAGGTGTGACAACACAGGACAACATCCCTTAGGATATCCATATTGACAAATGTCACAACCATCATCATTAGTTTCTGAATCTACAACCTCCTCTAGTGTTCTAACTTTATCCTTATCCTTGTGATATTTCCATTTAGCATCCTTTTTCTTCCTTTGTTCATGATTACTGCCTCCTTGATCTCTGTGTTTCTCTGCAATATTTAAAGTAGTTTAGAAATTCTCATCTAAGGAGTCCCACATCTTATCTACCTTATTCAATATTTTAGTAACAGATTTCTGTATCGGTAAGGTTTTCCTCTGCACCACTTCATCAAACAATGCCTCCTCCTTGTTGAAATGAACCTTCCTATGGTTTTCTATTTCTTTAGCTTTCCTTCCTCATTTGCCATCTATTCTATGAACCTTTGGATTTGATTGATCCTTAGCTTAGAAATTCTCTCTTAGGAATATATCCTAAGGGTTCTCTCTATTTCAATTCTAAGCCCATCTATGATCTGATGTAGCCAATCCCATTGGAAGTATCCATGGCTTGGGCATTAGTGCAATAAGAAGTAGTAACTACCCAAGGCTGCATCTAAGGACTCATGAGTGCCTTGTTTCTAGCCTTGGATTTGCCTCCATAGATTGGATACTCTAAAGTATGGCTGATATGTTTCATTGAACAAATCTAGCATCGTACTCCATCATCAAATAGAGTCTAGTTCCAAGGATTGAAACTAGCTTTCTACTTATTTTATGAGTATCCTAGGAAACAATTTTAGGTTTTGTCATTCATTTTCAAAAGTTTGCAAGGCACAAGCATCATAAAAGGCTTGCAAATGATTTTGCAAATTTGAGTTACATTTCCCTCAAATTTGGGGATATTATTCCTATCCAACTGTTTAATGCAGCTATCCTTCAAGTACCTAGTAGGAATCATGAAAACCTCTAAAATATTCAACATGTTTCTTGTATCTAACAGAGGCTCATCGTAGTCATAATAGTCTCAAAGATCCCTATCATGGCCATGGTTCCCACAATGAGTCCTACTATGTTGTCTTTCTCTATGACACTCTTTCCCTTGATGTTGTTCATGCCCCTACTCTCTATTGTCCCAGTAGGATCTACAATAATCTCTATCCCATCGTTCATCTCCATCATGATCTTGATTATTCTTTTCATGGTCCTAGCCTCTATTTCTCCTATCAAAGTTGGAGGAGGAAGACAATGAAGATGATGATGAAGGTGAAGAGGAAGGAGAATCAGCATTGGAACAATGCCTACTACATTCTCTTCTTCAGTCCCTACCTCGATCACCTTGTTTATCTTTCTCTCGATGCTTGTAATTATCCATGCCTCTAGATGAATGGCTTTGGTTGTTATCTTTTAAGATCCCCTGATCCTCAAAACCATTCTTTCCCCCACCCAGGTTATCCATAATTGACTGTAACCTTTGGGTAAGGATCTCTCCATCAAAGAAAGGGGGAGAATTTGTGTAGTGGGATTGGCCTAAACAGAAGTCCTCACCATCTCTTTTTGGTTGCAAGAACAAGTGGGTAGGGAACCTTTTTCTCTTTGAAGCCTCATAGTGAGCTTCCATCTATTGATCTTTCTTTTGGTGGGCCTCAATATGATGATAATCTTGATAGAGGTGATTTTGGACCTCGTACTCTAAGTTAAGTTCAATAATGCCCAAGATGATTAGATTATTCAACAACATTGCAGGAATAGATCAGTCAAGAGGAAACATGATGTTGCCTTCCATGTTCCTCCATCATAGATACTCATCTTAATGTAGGATGAAGGTAAAATTTGGAGTGTAAGGATCCAAATGAGTGTACACAACTTGACATTGTTGGGACACCTACATCTTTTGATCCTCTTATCTTTGACTGGATCTACCTATGAATGGTAGTGGAGATTATTTCCTATAAGAAGAAGTCATATCAGTGATTGCTAATTAATAATGTGCTTTTTGTCTATTTTTTTCTTAATGATTTGGCATTGGATATTTTTTACAACTTCTTTGTAAGATTTCACTATCTTTCCCTACTTAGCATACTTAGCTAAACTAAGTCCTTGATAACAACACCAATAATGAGTAGCAAATAGTCCCTCTACTCAACCATACAAATCACAAGCATTCACTAGTGATCCAATCAAATTTCATGAACTTAGCCCCTAAGTGTACCAATAGATAAAGATAGTGCCATGAGAGTTAGGATCATTGTCTTCTTGGCTTCACTTGTTTAAGCTCATTTTGTATGGTTAAGTATAAGCCAATGCACATCATATTTATTTATATACTATTTTATTTAATCTAAGTATGAAATAAAGATGATTAATTAAAAATTAATTATTTAACTATCTAATGAGTCTTAATCTAACTAGCCTAACATAAGCATTTGGACCAAGTGTCTATCATTGAGTGTACTAGATAGCCCCTACTAGGATTACCAAGTGTTAAGCAGTATGTTCAAAGAGGTCATACTTATGTGTTGTTATTAAGTATATTAATTAACTAAGACATGAATGAAAATTGTATGAATAATAAAGTTCATGGAAATGAACATTAATCTATTCTAAGTGCTACAAGGAGTTCCAAGAATCTCGTCTTTATTTCTATTACATCAAAGTGCTTAGGTACATTGATGCTCGAATAAGAATTCATATAATCCTTGAAATCCTATTGTGGGCACTCATAAAATATTCTAACTCTAGCTTATGAAAGCTATAAGACCTCAGCTATGCTACTGACTTAACATGTCATAAATGTGGTAGGTACACACATTTATATAAGCTAGACTAGATATTGCATTAACACATCAAACCATGTGTTGACGGGGCTACATCAACAAGGCTACATCAATGCATACCCATTGACATAGCCAGTCAAATGATTCATCAACAAGAAATTACTTAAAATGCATTTTACAAATGATTCTTTTTTATGATTAATAATTCTCTACAACATATTAATATCCTTTTAGCTAGAGTGGAAGATTATTGCATGTTATCTAGCTCTTGTATCAATTGGTGAAAATTTGTTGTTTATTATAATGGTAATATTGATGAATGGGTTGCTCTTTAAAAAGTAGGTTTACTCCAATATTAAATCACCTTCTAACACTAAATCCAAATATTATTGAAAAATAATTAATTTTCTAGAAAATGAGAAAAATAGCCATCTTTAATTATTTAAAGAGAAGATTACAATAGGATTCCACAACCCACAAAACATGTAAAACCTTTCCAAAACATTCAAGCAATGTTGCAGAGCATAAAGCTTTGCAACCATACCATGCTTGTTCTTAATGCAAGAAACAACCAATAAAGAGTTCTTCCATAACAAGGACTAAGATATCAACTTATAAGTACATAAGAGAAAAGAACACATAGGCTAATACACTACACATTGAACTTGGAGTTGCAACCATATATGCACTTACTCAATATGCTTTATCACACTTTTGCTAAGCTCTGATCAACTTAGCACTCTCATCAAGACATCTTTCATGACATCTCATGAGCTCTCATGGTGTACAAGCATGAAACACAATTCATATTTATTAACCAAATAGGATAAAAACCCTAGGAAACCTTACTTAATCTCAACTGAAAGATCCTCCATTATTTTCATCTTTTTCCTCCTTGTCTCAGCTGTTTTCAAAACTTGGAATGGAAATTTTGGAAGTTTTCCTACTCATTTTGATCAAGATTTCTTACTATGAAAAATATCCATTCAAGTGAGATGTCTCACTTCTAGTTGAGACATCTCACATTGTAGCTAAGATGTCTCAACTCTTCTGGAGATGTCTTAGTTGAGATGTCTCCACATATGTGTGATGTCTCATCTAATGTTTAACACGAGTCATTACTTTTTGAGACATCTCATCTGAGATGTTTGTCAAACTTCCCATACATATCTTGCAAGCTCTCAACTCAACCCAAACGTCTTTTTTCTTCCAAAATGTCTCTCCTGAGAGCCCAAATATTTGACAAGATAACTCCAAGGCCTTCAAGATATCTTCATGGAGCTTGAAACCTGCAAAAACACACACATAGGGAAAGAATAAGGAAATTGTAGAAGAGTTAGCCTTTGACAATCTTGAAAACAAATTCTATCCCCAAAATTTTAGAATTAACTTTTTCTTTTGAGCCTAATCTTACTATTTTATGAAATTATGTGGTTGATAAAATTGAAAAGAGGGCTTGATAAATGAAAAGAATAAACCTCACCCTTGCTAGAAAAGTTTTAATGATTAAGAAAATGCTTCAATCAACTCACATTTATTCCTCTACTTGTTGGGCTCCTTTTAAAACTTCTTATGATAAAATTGATTATATTATTTACCGATTTCTTTGGTCTTTTAAGAAGCAGACAAAATGCTTTTCTAAAGTTTCTTAGGATATTTGCACTAGTATTAACTGGTACACCCCCAAATTTAGCTTAATTTCTTTAAATAAATTATCTTAATTTTCTTGATCAGTCCTTTCTTAATCACTTTTATTGCTATTAATTTCTTAATTTATCTTAGATCCTGAACCAGCAAATGCACCTGAGCACTATGCTTCTCCAATGATTTCATCAACTACAACACAAAGAAAGGGATTAAGAAGTATACAATTAAAAAATTAAACTTGACTATTATAAGATGGATGCAATTATTACAACATCATAGGAAATTTTAACAATTAGCTTCTTTAATCTACAACCATCATGTTGCACCCACTACATTTTCCTCCTACTTATAGCACTTGTACTAGCTTCACCTACATGCACCATCATGCAAGAAGAGTTAGCAATCTCTAGGTAATCAGATCCACCCTGCTGTCCCTTTCAAGGTATGATTGGAGTGGGTCATCATATCTACAAAAAAACCATTAGATCATACTATTGAATTAATAAAGAACAAACTTACTACGTAAGACTCCCAAGTATCTAATCTAATGCTAACAAAAATTTCTGGAGGCTCCTCGCATACCTACAACCTCCTCATCTTCAAGCACCCTAAACATCTGTATCATTAGTTAGTTACCAATTGTAGTATCTAGTGATTATCTACTAAGTAACCTTGATAGGTTTGTAGCAATCCTATACCCCAAGCAAAAAGTACCTCAAACCTTGATTGCATGATATGATCCACCACAATCACCTCAACTGCTTCTTCTTAGCTACGTAACATGTTGACTATAATTTGGGGCCTAATTCCACTTTCCTCCTAAACTAACTAGGTCTAAGTCTCATCTAGGAATACCCCCAAGTAACTAGGTCTAAGTCTCCCTAAAGAATTGAAAGCTCCTTAAAACCCATAAGGATTGCATGCATACACCGGCTTCCAAGGTACTTAACTTAACCTCACCTATATCTCATACCATGTTGAGACTAATTGCTACTCAACTTCATATGTATCCTATACCATGTCAAGAATATCTATTGTTGTTAAGGTGACCCCACTTACATCTTCTACAACTTTCATCACATTTAAATCAATTGCTATCCTCCAAGATCTAATAACTAAGGTAACTCTAGCACTCATAAGACTCATAAAAGAAATCAAGAAGAAACATTAGCATTAGACCTAAGAAGGAATTTAAAATAAGAAATAGATCTACTACCTACCTGAACTAACAATATATTCCTTGTTGACAAACAAGCCTCTTAAGATCCCAAGCATCAAGCATTAATAAACTCACAAGAGAAGAAGATATGAATGAAAATTTATGGTGGAGAGAGATACCCATAACTTGCTTATAGAAGCCAATTTACACATTTTTGTACATAACTTCTAGAAATTTCTAGCCTAATACTTATTAAATGTGATAAATTCAAGATAAAGATGAACATCATCTTTATCAAGGCCCATGTCTACTTCTCTTTTCCTTATCCAAAGATAATAAGATTAGCATCATAAGATGATGATGAGCATCAAAGTGTTACATCGATGGATCCCCATTGATGTAGCCTCATCAACGGGCCCCTGTTGATGTGGCCCCATTTACGTGGTGTTGGCCCATCAATGGGGCTGCATCAACGTAGCATTTGCTACATCTACAGGGCTCCATCGACATAGTCCTATAGCAAAAACTATAAATACAAGTTCCCAACAATGTTTATGGATAATTCAAGTCACAGTAGTAGCAGAGCTCTTGCAATTTGTACATTTGGAAGTTAGAATATTTCTCTAAGTGTCCATAGTAGGAGTGGAAAGTGTATAGATCTTTATTTGAGCATTGTTGTACCTGAACCACACCAGTGTGTATAGAAATAAAGATGAGCCTTTTGATCAAACCTTGCAGCACTTAGAATAGATTAATGATTTTTTTTTCATTTATGGTTTCCATTAATTATGCTATTAATTAAGCTAAATTAGATTTGGAGTGATTAGTTAATTCATTAAGCTAAATAGATTAGACACATAAGTATAATTGCTTTGAGCATAAACACATATCCGCTTGGTAATCACAGTAGCATTATTGCTTGGTGCACCCAATAGCGTAGCACTTGGTAACCTACCAGTGGATACATGCATTCAAGACATGTACAAAAAGTGGGAATAAATGCCTATGTTAGAACTAGTTAGAAATTAGTTAGTTAGTTAAGCTAAATTAGTTTTTAAATTACTTCATCTCTCTACTTTAAGCACCAAATAACATAAAACACAAAACAATAAAAATCATATGCCTCAATTACACTTAATCATACCATGTGCATCAAAAGTGTAATTGGGAAGACAACGAATGACCATTAGGGCAAGGTTCACTTCCTAGAAGACTAGTGTACCGAAAACTATAGAGTCCGTGGAATTCAACAGGATCACACATGAACGCTTCATGATTTGTATGGTTAGGTGTAGGGGTATCTCATCACTAGAAAAACCCTAAGGTTAACATCATTATCAATTATATAATTACAAAAGCATACTAATATTTTATTTGTTTGGAACATGTCTTCCTCTCACAAGTAAGAAGATGTTAAACCACCAATCCCACAAGAGTGTAAGATGATATATAATCATCCAAATGAGTATGTACCTGACTTTACCTTCATCCTGCATTAAGATGAACAATTATGGTGGTGTGACATGGAGGGCAACATTGTAATGCCCCTTGATCTATCTACGCCTAGGATGTTATTTCAAACTCTTAAGAGGTTAGACATCCCAAATCTTCAAGAGGAATACATTGTGCATGGTTATGACACTTGGGACTATCGTTCCACTAAAACACAATGTAGGAGAGATCGACATCAGGAAAAGCACCATGAGTTTGCAAAGGGAAAACACTTCACCAATTCCATGTTCCTGTTAAACCAAACTGACAATGAGAATCCTCTATCTGGGGGTTCGTAACATGAAGATTCTCCACCCCCAATTATTAGTGATGAGAATGTGACCCTAAACCTACAATCCACTATTAACAAACTAGGTTTAGGAAAAAGTGACAGTCAAGGTAGGGACTTAGGCAAACATCATGATGACAAGGAATCTAACAATCATGGTCATGACAAGTGAAGAGATGCTGACAAATACCACGATGATGGTGATGGTGATCCAGCTTCCTCTTCATCCTTGTCATTTGATTCTAAACATTCCTCTTATCTTTCGATTCTAATAGAAGCCACCAGAGAAATAATCACAATGAAGGTGATTAGCGAGATAACAATGATTGTAGAGCCTACCAAGAGTGAAGGGGTGGTAGAAACCATCATCAATTTCATCAACACAATGATGATGATGAACCTCTATCAGCAACTCGAAGCATGCTTAACATTGCATAGCTAGTTAAGATTCCAACTAGGCATGTGAAAGATAGTTGAATCAAGTGCTTAAACATGAACAATATTCCAAGATTTGAGGGGGATATAACTCTGATCCATAAAATCATCTACAAGCTTTTCACAATGCCTATGTCTTACAAAACATTGAAAATGAGCAAAAATTGAAGCTATTCCCCAAGACACTAATCAAAGAGGTAAAGAGTTGGTACTGGCCCTTGGAGCTGGAATCTATCCACAAATGGGATACCATGTTAGAACTATTTAATGATAAATACCAAGCATGCTCCAAAGTGTCTAATCTAAGAAGGTAAATTCAAGGCTAGAAACAAGGAACATATGAACCAGATATTATTCTCTCTTACATCAATGTCTTGGTCATGATTATTTTCAAAGAGAACAACTCTACCACAACATAGATGGGCTCAGAGCAGAAACCAGAAGAACTCTTGGGATTTATGCTGAAGGGAGACTATTCGAATTGAGAGCTCATTAAATACAAATGCTAATACAGCCAATAGGAAAAGAAGAAGGTGAGTTGTGAAAAAGAAAAAGTGCAAAAGAATATAATAGAAATCCTTCCATAAGGACAAGGAAGGTTTGATTTTATGATGAGGAGGAGTCACCACTTGATGAAGTGGTGAATAGAAAGACCTTGCCCATCTAAAAATTTGTTTTTAATATTTTGACTAAGGTTGATAAATTATGGGACTCTTTAGATGAAAAATCCCAAACTACTATGAAGATTACTGAAGAATCTAAAGAGAAAAATAGTGATCACAACTGCAAGAGGCAGAAAAAAGCTGATCATGCCTACCAAAGAGGTAAAGGCAAAGTTGCTACAATAGAAGAAGTTGTGGAGACAAACTCTAATGATGATGTTGGATGTGACATCTATAAATACGAACATCCTAAGGGATGTTTCCCTGTGGTGTCACACTTACAAAATTCTAGGATGTATGTGCTAAATCCATGACTAGCATGGAGGCAAGCATCCAGACGATTCTCTTATCCTCAAGGTAATCCTTNGCATCACTATTATCCCCCATAGTACCATCAAACTAATTTTCCATCTACTCAAGGGCAACATCCATATCCATACCACTCTCTACATCCATCTGAACACATCCCTTCACCCTCAACCCAATTACCTCCTGTGTCATCCATGTAGGGTGAAATTCTCCCACAACTGCAACATCGAAATGCTACAATGGTTGTAAATTTACAACCAACCTTCCAGACGAGTGGTTTGGATAATCGATACAAGAAACAAACATTTTTTCAACCCAACAGTCCTCCCAAACCCTTATAACATAATGCGACTAGTCTCCCTATATCTCCAACACCCTAATCATCTGCATTAAACACATTTGAGCACTCTTCAAACCAAACACTACCTTAGATCTGCACTATGATGCTAACTCATGTTGTTTTTGATTAGATCAAGGCTAGCAACCTTTCCACAAAATGATTTGACCTAAGAAGTCCTCTTATTTACTTACAAATCACTAGACATGAGCCATGCAAGGCTCTTCTTGATTCTAGTTCCAATGTCAATCTCATCTCTCATGACATGTACAAGGCTTGGAATCTAATGCCTTTCAAGAAGAGCAACATCCATTTGGAATTGGTAAACTAATCAATTATGGTCCCTTCCTACTGATTTTCTAGTTATCAAGGTTGAAAACTACAAAGGAGCCTTTCCTGTCATTATGGAATGTGCATGGTTAAGTACTATTGATGCACGAATGAGTATTAGGAACCTTTCCTTGGAAATCTCCAAGGAAAATGAATTTGGACAACTTGAGAAGAAGCAAGTTCTATGCATCACATATAGTGATAATAGATGCAATTGCATGCAGAAAATCTAGTCCATTAAGAGTACATTCATTAAATCATGCAATTAGTGTGCACATGAAACAAATATCCAAAGGTGCCTATACACAGTAGCCACAAAACAAGAAGGCACCTAGTGGCTAACAGTTGACTCTGACAACATCATACCATGCATGGAACCTATTGAGAGCCTAACATGTTCTTATGTCAAATGCATGGATGAACTTGAGCAAGTTCATCACCAACTCTCTGATAATGAAGATGATAATACCTATTAGGGAGAGTTGGTAATCCTTGATAATTTCAAGCAAGAGCCTCTAGAGTTAAAAACTCTACTAGACAACATGGAGTATGCAATTTTAAACAATGGCAAATTGGTTATAATCAATGCAAATCTTTCTCTCAAACAAAAAGACAAGCTATTGTAGGTGGTCAACAAATGGCCAATAGCCTTTGCTTGGTCATATCCTAAACTAACAAGAATCAATCCAAGGATATGCCAACATCATATCTACACTGACTAGGCCACGAAGCTAAGAAGGTAGCTATAGAGTTAGCTAAAGCCCAAATTAAAGTAAATTGTCAAGGAGGAAATAGAACAACTCCTTAAGGTGGGGTTCATCTATCCCATCACAGATAGTAAGTGGGTTAGCCCACTTATAATTGTGCCAAAGAAAGGTGGCAAGTGGCAAGTCTACATTGACTTTAGGCTGTTGAACATGGCAACATTTAAAAATCATTTCCCATTGCCATTTTTGGACCAAGTGTTGGATACTATATCTGGGTGCTACTATTATGGCTTCTTGGATGGTTATAATGGCTATAACTAGATTTAGATCACACTAGAGGATCAGGCCAAAATAACATTCACAAGTCCCTAAGGGACTTTTGCATATTGCAAGAAGCCATTTGGTCTATGTAATGCCCCCGCAACATTTCAACACCTAGTCCTTAGTATTTTTCAATAGCAAATTGGTAACAAGGTAGAAGTCTTTATGGATGACTTTTCTACCTATGGGGCTTCATTTGAGCAAGCCCTAGATCGCCTTGAGCAGGTACTAAAAAGATGTGTTGAAACAAACCTTAGGCTCAATTAGCAAAAAAAACCATTTCATGGTCTAGGAAGGCATAGTACTAGGACATAGAATTACACTAGCAGGGATTGAGGTAGACTCAGAAAAGAGAAGGATCATCCAAGGAATCACATGCCAACCAGAGATACTCAAAGATGTCCAATCATTCCTTGGACACACTAGCTACTACCAATAGTTCATAGAGAATTTCTCTAAGATCACAAAGCCATTGGTTGAGCTTATGAAGAAAGATTCTCCATTCATTTGGACTAAGGAGTGTGAACATGCATTCCAACAACTAAAGGAAAAACTCATAGAAACTCTAATTCTACGGGCATTAGACTGGTCTAGACCATTTTACATAATGACCAATGCATCTAATTATGTCTTGGGAGCCATGCTTACATAGTTGGATGATAAGAAACATCCATATTATACCCACTATGCAAGCCAAAGCATTGTGGGTGCATAGTTAAATTACACCACAACTGAGAAAGAACTAATGACAGTGTTGTATGCTCTTGAAATGTTTAGTCACTATGTGCTTAGGTATAAGATGTTTATGCACACAAATCATAATGCCATTCACTTTCAAATAAATAAGGCAATGGTGAGCCCCTATATCATATGATGGCTCATGATCTTGTAGAAATTTGATCTCACAATGGGAGATCAAAAAGGAACTAAGAATGTGGTCACTGACCATCTCTCTCAATTAATATAGGATAACAAAGAGGAGAGCCCACTATTTAATCAATTTCTAGATAAACTCTTCTTTATAGGAGCAATAAATGACCAAGTAACAACAAAAACAAAGTGGTACGATGGCATCCTCACTTACCTTCTCACTCGAGATGCCACAAGATTTGAACTTTAGGAAGAAACAATAGTTTCTTCATCGAGTAAAGTACTTCATGGAAATCAATGGACACCTTTACAAGGTGTGCACTAATGGCTTGGTTTGTTGGTGTGTACTTAATGTAGAGGCCACTATGCAAGGAGACATACAACCATAAAAATATTAATGGCAAGATACTATTGGCCTATAGTCTTCAGGGATGCCCACCAATTTATTTGATCTGACGAGCATTATCAATGAGATGGTGGAATGACCACTCAAATAAAAGATCCTCAATAGTGGATTCAACCACTAGAGCCCTTTGACATATGTGGCATTGACTTCATAGGTCCATCACACCCATGTCCAATGGAAAGGCGTACATTATTTTAGCAATCAACTATTGTACCAAATGGGCAGAAGCAGGAATCGTCACTAACTGTACATCATCCACTGTTGCTCGATTCATACAAAAAAATGTTGTAAATAGGTTTGGGGTGCCATATGCACTAATTTTTGACAGTGGAACCCATTTTACAAGTGCCACTTTTCAAAATTTGATGCAACGCTTGAGGGTTGAATATAAATTAACAACACCCTATCACCCCCAAGCCAACAATCAAGTAGAGGTAACTAACCAAGAGATCACAAAGATTCTAACAAGAACTATTACCAAATATAGAAATGACTAGAGCATTAAACTTAACAATGCCCTTTGGACCTACTACTCCATGTGGAAACTCCCTATTGGCTACTCTCCCTACAAGCTAGTTTATAGGAAACTTTCAATGCTCATGATTCAATTCGAGCTCTGTACACTCTCAACAGCCTATGAATTGAACCTTAACCTAAGTCTAGCACAAAAATAAAGATTGATCAACCTCAAAGTACTAGATGAAAATTGATTAATAAAGTACACAAGACATTCAACAAACAATGACATGACTATAGAATACAAAAAGTAAAATTACAACCAGGAGATAATGTTCTTTACTAAAACCCCACACACATACCCGAGAAAACAAAGTTTCAAACATTGTGGGAGGGACCTTATATAATTGATGAAACCTTTTCTTTTGGGCCATGACCATATACAAACTTGAGATCCAAAATAAAAAGTAATTGGTCAACATCCAACAAGTAAAGCTTTTCCATAAGCCCAAGCAAGCCAGTGCAACAAATAACTCAACAGATGAACAATCACACTCAATTTTTTAGGTCTCCTCCTTCCAACTTAGTCATGGGGAAGATGACCATCCATGCTAATCATCCATATGGCCCCTCAATTTTTCTATTTTTTTTTCCATGTTTTAAATTTTGCAAGTTATTTGTTTTACAACTTTTGGTTTTCAAATTTTTCCTATTTTTACACCATTTTTTGTTTTACACCATTATTAATATGTTTGAATCTTTCTTGAATATTCTTACACTTTCTTATATATTTTACTTTGTTTTATTTGAGTGTGATTTTCAAATTTTTTCTAATAAACATGCTTTGTGCCAACATGACCTAATGGTGTTGTAGCTATTACTAATGGTGGTTTGTACTTTATGTTTTACTTGCTAATGTTTGGTTTCTATTTTTGAATTTTTGTACCAATGGCTTAGTCATGGTTTCTTTTTCATGGAACAACCAGTGAGTCCATGACATCCACTCTTTCACAAACCCATGGTTTTTCTTGTTTTGGAAGTTTGCTTGAATTTGAGCTATGTACTTAATAAATTCGTGACCTTGGTAGTTTCTAGAATTAGAAAGGATTTAAAGGTTTGTACAAGATGTGACTTCAAGGGGACTTAATACTTTTTGTACTCTTCTACTTGGGTGCTTAAGCATTTTCATAGACTTCTTACCATTCCACTTCAACCAAAACAGGAAGTTAAATAAAGTCTTTGCATGGTGTGGTTCCCATCCAAAAATGAGAGAGAGAGAATCTTCTTAGGTACAATCTTCTAGGTTTTGGTCCTTAACTTCCATTAATCATTAATCACCTATGGGGCCCATGGACTCCTTAAGTTGAGGTTATGCAAGGGTAAACAAGGCATGTGCTTGCTATGGGGAGGATCCACTTACATATCTCTTGGTTGGATTCGTTAAGCACCTTATCCTTAGGCATTCTCACAATCAAAATCTTTTGTACACCCATCTTCTACATTAGACCATGTGCTCCTTTACATATTTTGTTTATTAAACACATTCTCCATTGAATTTTTCAATTTTTTTACATTTCAAAGATCCCTTTTAATGATTTCATCATATTCTTGGGTTTTCTAGGACTCCATGGACCCCAATTTCATTGAAAAATTCCTTGTATTTTTTAAGATATTCAAATTTCAAATTTTTACCTATGGGCTCTATATATGGGGCCCATTGATAGAGCAGACCCATATACGAGGCCCTATCAACATGGGTGAAAATAGTGTGTATATATATATATATATGTAGCCCCATTTTGAAATTTTTACATTTTCTCACAAATGCCAAGGGAGTTTTTCAAATTTTCAAAGCCTAGAACCTTCCACAGCCGATAACTTCCTGACCATTTATCCAAATCACTCCATTCTTCCACTATGCAATTACCGAAGGCAAGCACTTTGTTGTGGGGGCCATAAATGTGCCATTTTTATAAAAAAAAATTTTGCAACTTCTCTAACTCCCACAAAGGTTTAACTAAAAAATCAACTATTAAACACTAAATTACAAGAGTTAAACCTTTCCAACAAGCTCCAGTGACATCTATAATAAATAATTAATAAAATAATAAATTTTCCATGATCCAACCTTAGCCAAAGCGTAACTAGCTAATGAGAGAAGGTATTCAAAAATTTAAAGTTACACATTATATCTACTAATCCATGTATGTGTTGTGACCACAGATGGCACCAAAAGGGAAGCACATGCAGGAAGCAGGACTGTCTCAACCAAGGGAGAAATGGCCTAGAACGGGAAGAGGCCAAGAATAGGCCTAGGAAGAATCGCCTGCAACCCACACCATAGGTCCACTTAGGAAAGAGGTCAAGGTGGAATCTATTCAATATATTCCAAAACTAGTAGCAGCAACAGAATACTCCCATTAGGATGATGTACTAGCACAACAAGAAAATTTCGAGGTGACCTTGATAGAAGCTTACTTAAATCATATCAGATCGCGAGAGGTCCAAAAAATAGTGCTCCAGGAGTTAAACTTTGGCCCTTTCTTGGAGCAAGCACCAAAAGAAGTGCAAGACCAAATAAAGGCCTCTCACATGTGGCCAATCATCACTTCCACTGGGGAGTGGTACTAGGAACAGACACTCCTATTCTAAAACAATAGGTAGGTCGGTTCAATGGTCAAAATCAAGGACATGTCAGTGTCTTACTTGGTGCAGGCCATTGTGCAAGTGCTTGGGTTGCCAAAAATAGGAGCAAGTCTTGCTAATAGCCCAATGCATGCAGATCCCAGCATCAAGAAAGAATGGGTTCAACAATGTTATGGCATTGATCTCAAGGAGTTTGGCATGCTCACACCAATAGAGAGGATCCATTACAAGATTGCAGCCTTTCATCTCAATCCCACAACAAGGCCAAGTAAAATCACTACCTTCTCTTTCCAAGCATGTGTTGCTCTAAGTGGGAGATTCCCTATTAACCTTCCACAACTGATCTATCTAGAGATGAAGAAATGGTTTAAAGAAAATAAACATGGAAGGAAGGCACTCTCCTTATCATGCCTCATCAAAAACCTTTGTCAGAGGGGAGGAATAGTCTATTGCACCAATGATGTTGTTAGGCATGTTCTGGTAGCCAACTGGGTAAAAATGAAGAAAAAAAAGATGCCTACAACAACTATCCAAGAAGAGGAGCAACAACCACCACCTCCACTAGCCACTCAAACTTCTATGCCAGAAATCGTTGCAATTGTCCAATAGTTGCATGTATATCAAGAATGGATCTTGAGTGAACAAGAGTAATAAGTAGTCACAAGTGGTAGGGACCCATTCATATACAAACCAATAATGAGTCACCTAAATGAGATGTCCTAAACAATCAACTTGATGGATGGAGGTGGATCTATTTTCTTAGCCTAAAGAACACAACTACTTGCAAGGTTGAATCCAAATACCAGAGAGGTCATTGTATCTCTCACAAAACAATAGCCACTCCCAGAAATCTTTGGGAATGCTACAACCTTCTCAGTGTGCTTGAAGGAAGGTAAGGGGGAAACTATATTGGTGATGCAGCACCAAGGGTAGGAGACAACAGAAGAGGTGGTTACTAACCGAATTGTCAAAATGCTCAACACACCTATGGCATCTGTACCAGACGTCATAGCACTCAAGGATGTGCCAACATCCACAAGAACCACAAGTAGAAAAATAAATGCAATGCAACATGAAGAATTGCCAAACCAACTGGTGGGAACTGGGCAACAACTTCCAAATGTCTTTGACCTTCTAGACAATATTATTGCAACCTAGTCAAAGTTATTAGAGGCAAGGGGCAAGAATATCATCTTGGAGGGGCAACAAAAAATAGCCAACGAGCTGAACAAATGCTTAGCTATTGAAGTTGCTGAATTAAGACCCTAGATTGCTGACCCCACATTTCTCAACCCGGCATTAACAAGGGATGAAGCTATGAAGCAACTTCATGCTATACTAAAAAGGGTTGAGGATGCAATCGAGATGACGATGTTCTACCGATCCTTAGTAGAGGCCACATAGCATAAGATTTAAAAGGCCTTGGATTAGACCTGCCAAGAGAATATACAATTGACCGTAGAGAACCAACACCTACAGAATGTTGATGAGTGCAAGCAACAATTAATCGATTTCATCCATCAACAGTAGTAGCAACTGGCTAGAACAAACACAAAACTGAGAAGATTAGCAGTAGAAAATAGAAATCTCTCCATGGAGGAGGTCTGCACCCTTCACCAAAAAACTACAATTGAAGTAGCTACCTAGAAATCGGATGCTCTAAAATTTGAGAGAGTTAAGGACCATTACAGAGAATAGGTCATTCTACAAAAGGAAGTAAATGAAAACCTCATCCAATTAGCGACGGTGAAAGTGAATGAAACACTGCAACAACTCCAGCAAGAAAAAGAAGTGTGGCAATCCATCATTGATGGGATAGATGCCTACAAGAAAGCAAAAATTGACATGAAGGAGTTGCAAATTTAGGAGATGACAGAATACATGGAGCTTGCCAATCTCCGTTATGCAAATCTGGCCATGTTGATTACCAGACAACCATGATTAGAATTAGAGAAATAGGTGGCTAGCTCATACTTGTTGTATGAGGCTAAGTTCAAGCATCATAAAGATACCAAGAAAAAGCTTGTTGTGGAAAATGCTGAACTTAAAGTTCTCAAGGCATGATTCACAAATCAATGATCAACTACTGAAAACTTGTCCAAGAGGACAAATGACTACTAGGAGCTACAAAGTGTAGTCAGGGCATTCAATATCAAATGCAAATAGTTCACTGCCTGGTTTGTCAATGTGAAGGAGATGTTCCCAGTAATGCCCTATCCATGGGATGTCCACATTCCAACCCACATTGGTGATACCACGTGGATTGTGAATGATCCCTAAAGTAAGGAGGAGAAGATGAAGGCATTACTAGATGTCTTTAACCTTTCACTAGAGGTTACAACTACAGCATGATAGCCACAACTACCTCAGCTATCGCACGTGCTCGAAGCTGACAAAGGTCCTTCAAAACCTCAAGAGCCTCCATTGCCTACAACTATCTAATCTTCTCCACTGCCTTCATGCCATCAAAGGATGTGTTGTCCAATTTTTGTGTAGTCACGTCATGGTGTTCAATTTTGTGTCATAAACATCACAATTTTTGTAATTTGTTGATTTGTACACTTGGGCACTCAATTTTGTTATGTCAAGAGTTAGTTAATAATCCCATACCTTTCCAATTTTGTAAAGAAAATTGAGGATGAGTTTTCACTTAGTCGTGGGGGTATGATGAGTGTCAAAATGTCACATCAATAGGCCCCCATTGAGGTAGCCTCGTTGATGAGCCCCCGTCGATGGGGCCTTGTTTATGTGATGTTTCCCCATCAACAGGGTTGTATCGACGTAGCATTTGCTACATCTACATGGCCTTGTCAACACAGTCCTATACCAAAAACTATAAATACAAGCTCCTAGCCGTGTTTATGGATAATTCAAGTCATAGTAGTAGCAGATCTCTTACAATTTGTCCATTTGAAAGTTAGAATATTTCTCTAAGTTCCCGTAGCAAGAGTCAGAAAGCGTATGAATCTTTATTTGAGCACTATTGTACCTGAACCACACCAATGTGTATTGTAATAAGACAAGCCTTTTGATCAAACCTTATAACACTTAGAATAGATTAATGATTTGTTTATGCATTTCTGATTTCCATTAATTATGTTATTAATTAAGCTAAATTAGACTTCGAGTGATTAGTTAATTAATTAAGCTAAATAGATTAAACACATAAGTACAACCACTTCGAGCGTAAACACATATCCACTTAGTAATCTCAGCAGCGTTATTTCTTGGTGCACCCAATAGCGTAGCGCTTGGTAACCTAGTAGTGGATACATGGATTCAAAACATATATGAAAAGTAGGATCGAATGCTTATGTTAGGACTAGTTAGAGATTAGTTAGTTAGTTAAACTAAATCAGTTGTTAAATTACTTCATCTCTCTACTTTAAGCACCAAAGGACATAAAACACAAAACAATAAAAATCATATGCCTCAATTACACTTATCCATACCATGTGCATCACAAGTTTAATTGGGAAAACAACAAACAACCATTAGGGCAAGGTTCACTTCCTAGAAGACTAGTGTACCAAAAACTATATAGTCCGTGGAATTCGACCGAATCACATGTGAACGCTTCATGATTTGTATGGTTGGGCATAGGGGTATCTCACTACTCATCAGATGATAATCAAAATTTAAAGAAATATAAATCTAATATTAGCCACAAATACAAGGAGGTAAGACTTATTAAATAAAAATCATCTTAGTGGGATCTCAAGTCAAATTAACTAATAAGTAAGTCTCATGTATAGTTAAACTATTAATGAAGTATCATGCCACTAAAGATAATGATCATGCATTTATAAAGTCTTATGTCAAACATCATCATAAAGAAGTAAGACTCATTAAAATAAAATCAAAGTACAGTTACACCAATTATTAAGTCTCATGCCAAAATACTAAAATAGCAAAATATCACATATGAGATAAATCAAAGATATAATACCCTTTATTAAGCCAAGTTTGAACTACAAAACCAATGTAAGGGTAAAGGATAGAAATGCTAATATTTCTAAAAATCCTAGGAGTGTTATAGTAAGAAAGGTGGAGAACTTGGCCTCATTAATTATTATAATTAAGGTATTTCTCTTGCAACATAATGGATTGCAAAGTGCATTGATGGAATAATGTTTGGATGCTCTTTTTAAGAAACAAAATTATGCAAGGAAAACCAAATATGATAACAATTAGTTTTCTAATAACTTTCTTCATTGGCTTATTTTTCCTCGTGTCATTTCTATCCTTCTCTAGTTCTTAAACAAATTTGGAGGACATGATGCAAGCTTAGTAAGTGTTATAATTATAATTATATTACAATTTTAAAAGATATGCTTAAGCAAATTAGCCCATGATAACTTGCTTTTAGTAAAGGAGCTCATACTACTAACTTATTTAGATTATGTACCACTTGGAGTAAGTTTGGTTGCACTACAATTTCTTTTCTATATATGTATGATACATGAATTACATAGAATGAGGCTTCTAGCCTCAATGGTTTGAATAGAACAAGGAAAAAAAATTTTGAAAAATTCATTTTTGACCTTGAGAATTTATTTAAAATTGATAATAGTTTGCATCAGGCTTTTCTATATATTTTTTGAAAGGATTGTAGATTTGTTTTCCTTTTAACTCTAAAGTTGCATATGAGATTATTACAAAGAATAATTTTATTCATGAAAAATTCAATAATCTTTAAATACGTAATTATCATCGCACTTTTGGATAGAGAAAATGAAGTATATTTAGAGGTTCCTACCTTTCCAAAAATTAGCATTTTTTATGCTATCTTATTCATCAAGGTCTTTCTATTGATACTTGTCTTAAATCTATAAAAATTGTTTCTTCTTAATGTTCTATTTATGAAATGAAGACCTTTCTTTTCAGTTTTTGGAGTGTCTTCTTGCACAACATGCTTGAAAATGGACATCTAGAATTTATAACAACTTTCAACCAAGTATTAATGAAATCATCATTGATGATCAATCTATGTTGTCTAATTTCTTTCTTTGCATTTGGAAGTGTCTTCAACCACTTATTCTCTACTTTATTTGGAATCTTCAATGTGCATTTTCAAGTAGGAAGAGCATAACTATGACATCTCTTCAAGAGTTAAATACTAGAAACTAGAAACTCAAAATTTTTATTAGGTCTAGGAAATCACAAAGGATTTGTTGGACGATTACAAAGCCTCAACATATTTTTGATAAAAGTTGAAAACATCATTGATGTAATGCCCCAAGCAACTAAGGTCAACTTGAAAGAAAGCAATTAGCATATTACAATTAATAGTATAATTCAATCAAATGTGAGTTAAAGATGGGCAAAATAAAAATATATATTTTTTCATCTTCTATACTTTGTTTACACAGTCAACAAATACACTCTTCTCTTGGTAAATACAATACTCCCAAAAATGTCACTTTTTAGCTACAATTTCAAATAAAAAAGCTCTCAGTGAAAGCTTTAAAATTAATTTATTTTCTACAATATTAATTTCTTTTATTTTGAAGGCTCAAGGATGGGAAACTTTCAACTTTTGTTACTGTTTGTTCATTATCTTTGATGAATGTATTTTTTTTTCTTTAGAGAGAGTTTCTTCTTCTCTTTACAAGAAACCCTTTAGTAAGAAGTAAAAGCTCATAAGGGCTTCTAAACAATGGCAAGAATTGATCCTTTTCTTACTCCAAAGGAGAGGTTTTTTTAGGATTAGTTGTAAAGATGAAAACTTGAAAAGGCATCTCAAAAACTATTAAGCATTTTATGTAGACCTTCTATTAATTGATTTGACGTATTTAGAAATTAATTTTTTTTATTCTTTAAGACAAGGCAACTTAGGGTTGATAGCACAACTACCACCTACCTACACAATAGGGTATTCAAAAAACTTTTCATATTATTATTCATTTTTAAAGATGTGACACGCTATACAATAATGTGAAGTAGGAGTTCTACGTCAATTTTTTGATGTCCCTAGAATCCTTAAAACTAATAGAACTTATTTTAATGAATCTATCAACTTAACATTTTTAAATTGTACCTAAATTCTACTAAAATATAGTATAGTTAAAAAGAAGAAGTTTCATACTCCCAACATCTAAAAAAGTTATTAGTTAAAAAAAGAAGTTGCATACTCCTAACACCTAAAAAAGTTTCCTTCAATTAACTCAAGGGACCATGTTTTATGAGCATAGTTTTTCAATATGGTAATAGATCATGGTTCCACAAATAATAGGTTTGATTAGAAATTTTTGCAAACCCAACTTAAGTCAGATTTTTATAGCAAACCTTACTTTTTTATAAATAAATAAAACAATGATTTTAGTTGTGATTTTTTTAACTTTTAAATCAGAGTCAATTCTGGCCTGACTGATTTACTGTGATCCTTAAAACATCCCTGACCTTATATATTCCTAAATTTTTAAACATTGTTTATGAGATAAAGGGTAAAGAAGAAGCAAAACACAAAGCTAAAGTCTCGGCGTGGACGGTGCCGAAAGCTTAGCGTTGAAAGTTACGTTCATATAATCTCAGATGATAATGTTAGGGACCAAGTTATATAAGATTGAGGCTACGTATGAAGCAGAATATTACAACGATAAGTCACGACGTCGACCGTGGCGCAAGCTTACGTTAGCGTTGGAAGTTAGATAAAGACAACACAAGAAAGCATTATCTTCAGTTCAAATCCAAGCAAACCTTTTGGTTTTGTTTTTTCTTGATCCCTTTCAACGGGTAACTTTAGCTGATCAGGTTGATGAACACAGCTTCAATGTGAATTAAAGTTATTAAACAAGATAAACTAAAGCTCTAAATAAAGCTACTTAGCAGAAAGAAATATATACCTGGGCAGTCGAAACATGGTCTAATTGGCGCAGCTAACAAACATCTCAGCAAAACAAAACATCACCCGGAGGAGGGCTGTCTTCTGTAATGCATACAACAACAAGAAACAAGCCATGCACGCATACACACGCAGAGGTTATGCTACAAACAAAACCAATGCAGTAGTACTAGAAGTCTAGAAAATCGTAAAACTCTGGACTGGTTCTCGTTGCTTCCAAAACATGATCGAAACAAAATACGGAGAGAAGGCAGAAAGAAGAGCGTCTGTGGCGACAACGAAAACTCTAGAATACAGTCACAGAAGAAGAAAAAAAGCTCGGGAATATCCAAGATCGATCGGCGGCGCAGGTCCAGCGCACGGCGCAGCGGCCACCATTGCAGAGATTTGCAGCATCGATCGATATCGATCCTCCACGAGCGTTGCCGCTTCCGCCACACACACACACACACAGGGAGAGAGATTTGAAATATAAGGAAAAATGATGCAGCGACCCACTCAAAAATGATAAATGAAAACAGAAAGATCAGAGTGGTCGGGTGTGGTCTGGTTTTGTGTCAAAAGAAACTGATGAAGTCGGGCTGCAGGTCCAAGTCCAGAAATGTGGCGTCCGGTTCAGGCTCCGGAACGAAGGGAGGCCGCGAAACGTATTGCAGTCCATTCCAGCAGAGTCCCTGAAAAAACGGATGCTTTTTCACGTCCTGGGCGCCTGCTACGGATCCAAGACGCAGGCACGGATCCTTAACCAGCAAACGCCGTATGAGATCGTTTAAAAGAGGGTCGCCTGACGACGGAAATTCCAAATCCTTGCTCATTATATTCACAAACGTATCCTTTCTTGTGGCGCCCCCGAAGGGAGTCCGGCCGTATGCCATCTCGAACAGGATTATGCCGAGCGACCACCAGTCGACTGCGTAAGCATGGCCGCTGCACCACAGAACTTCTGGAGCCATGTATTCCTCGGTTCCTACCACTGTGTGGGAACGGCTCATTCCCCCGCTGCTTCTCCTGCTGCTGCTCCGCTGTTCTAAAAAGTCTTCTTCATCATCTTCTTCTTCTTCGTCATTGTCGCTGCTGGTGCTGCTGTTGCTGTTGCTGTTTTTGTTGTTGTTGGGGTTAGTGGTTTCTGTGTCGAGGCGCAGCGAGAGATCGAAGTCCGTGAGCATTATGTGGCCGTTCTGGCGAACCAGGATGTTCTGCGGCTTTAGATCGCGGTAGACTATGCCCTTCTCGTGCAGATGCTCCAGAGCCAGCACCAATTCCGCTGCGTAAAACCTGCAAAGCGCCGCGCGAGTTCGTTAGCTTTGCTTTGCGCTTTTTTCGACTCATGTCATGTCATCTGCAACTACTGCGACTAGTACTAGTCCGCTGATAAGTTCACTTAATTTGTTAATTCAACCCAAACACGTTTTTTAAATTCACAGAACTGATAAGGTTCTTAACACTCTAAACTGGCGTGAGAGCCAGGAATCTGTACGACAGAATTTCCTTGTTGGCACTTATTATATTACCTTCCACCCCGGTATATCCTCTGTAGGATGGAACCCCCTTAATTTCACCCTCAATTCAGAGGCCGTTACAGGTTACTTGGCAGTTGGCATCTAGCACGATTAATCGTGCAAGAAATAATAAAAACCTAAATTCAGAGCCGGTTCGAGGTTAGTTGGCACCAAGCAGGATTGATCACGCAAGTAATAATTAAAACTTTATGTTAGGATCTGGAGGAATTTCATTTCATTTCATGAGAGCGGGATCGCGTATGCCTGTATGAGATATGATCGTTTTGATACACACTTGAAAACTTCTTAAGTTTCAGACTTCGATGTGTGTGTCTATACCTGAGGGCGGAGACGGAGAGGATGGAATTTGGCTGAGCCTTGCGGAAGTTGTTGATATCACCGCCGGAGCAGTACTCCATGGCCAGGAAAGTATGATTCTGGGACTCAAAATGGTTGATCAGCGACGGCAAAAACGGGTGATCCAGGCAAGACAAAATATCCTTCTCCACAAAATCCATGTGCATGGCATCGCGCAGTTGCAGAAGCCGCTTCTGCTTCACCTTCACAGCGAAAGCCTTCATGCTGGTCCGCTCCACGGCCAGATACACGGTGCTCATGTGGCCCTGCCCCAGCTTTTTCACAATCACAAACCCCTCCAGCGGATCCTTATTATCCTTATTATCATTACCATGGCTGCTGCTGCTGCTGCACCACTGCGCCAGAGTCTGAGACGCGCAAAGAAGCGGAGAAGCCATGGCAGGTGGAGGAGGAGGAGGAAATCAAATTTCATACAAAAACAGGCCCAGGACGCAGGCAGAAACGCGCTCAACGAGAAGATATAAACAGATCAAGGAGAGGCACGAAGGGACGAAACCGCGAGCGCACTAAATACAGTCTGCAGATAAGAGGATGTCATATTGACGTACTGGAGCTGATGTGAACAACTTTACCTTGCCATAAAAGCAAGGAGCGACTGGCTCTCGGGCAATTCACCATGGCCGTGCTTTTTTCCTTTTACTGCGTTTCAGGCCAGGGTATTGACAGAAGACGCGGGTGGGTGCCCTGAGGGTTACGCCACTGGCCGAGAGAGAGAGAAAGAAAGAAAGAGATTTTGTCTGTGGTGTTACAGACATCAATGGCGATGAGCACCACGCTGTGGTCCGCTCTGCACGTGCCTGCGGGCCACAGATTTCTCTCACGCACATACACACAGACAGTGAAACTACACTAGTATCTCGTTCTTTCATATCATCGTCCAGTTCTTGAATCCATCCATCAAATCCGTGGTGCTTTCACGACCAGAACTTTTTCAGGCTGGTTACTGCTCCCTAGCTTTTTCACCCTCCCAAAAATCTCGATTTTTTCTATATTTCTTTCTTTCTCTGCGTTTACGAAATCTTGATGTCAGCTAACTTGAACCAATCCTCTAGTACGCGTATACATACGTGTCCCCTTAGCTCTATTTGATCCTGCAAATCTGGCACAAATCTGAGGACGGGAGCAGCCCAGGCAACAGCTCTACATCTGTACGCAAAGATACAACTGCGGCAGGTCACATGTATGCTGTGGTGGAGACTGCTGCACCGCTACGAATGTGATTCGCATGGTTGTGCAGCAAATGCTGGTCTAATTCTTTTTCCATTTGCGCTAATCATCATCAGCCTCAGAACGGAGATTCTTAGGGCAATTCATCTGCTTTTCATGAACACCTCCCCGCCATTAATTACGACAGGACCACAGACCATAGATCACGATCCATTTCCTTGTCGTTGTCGAATTCGTGGATACAGGGACTGACGTTGAAGAAATGGGTCTCTCGCAGCGCCTGAAAGAGACGTCGCAAGACATTTCAGATGTGCAGCATGTTCAGTAGCACGTAGCCAAATGACTGATTCCTGGCCGTCTCTGTTTTTGCATGAAACGTACAGCCCGAGGAGTTCAACAACGGTACCACCACATGGGGGTATGGCTTCTCTGTCCGGTTAATCTGCAATTTTTCGGATTGAATTTTATTGCTGTACTTTCATTTTCGTCTTCATTCAATTAAGATTTCGTCTTTACCTCCACAATGCGAATTTTCGCGGAAAGTCCGCACACCGCTGCCACTGTCTGATGGACTTTTTCAAGAGCATGGAAAGTTTTACCCCTGCAATTGATTATATCGAAATGTACAGTACAACGATTAAGTTCTTCTGGTTGATGTTTACGTGCAATTAATTGAACTTGCATGGTCGAAATCTACAATTATCGATGCTTTTGTTTCCGGGACAGAAACCAATGTTTGTGTAGCGTATTACATTTGCTCTTCGTAATGCAGATGCCTCACGTGGGTTGATTTCCTTGGTTTCTCACCTCCACCGACAATACTATTTTGTAATTATTTTCAATTTCTTGCGTCCTCAAATTAACTTTACTCTAGGCCCCTTTTTTGGCTGCCGCTATGCGACGATGGGTTAGTTGGGATAACGATGATGACGTCGATGACGTAGTTAAAATGTGATAAATCTGGGATTCAAAATCCATGGAGATCAACATCGTCATCAATGCTGGGTTGCTTCGGCAATGAATTAATTCAGCAATTTACCATTTAAATTTTTATGTATTGTATAATGATAAAAAAGATACGAGATCACTATGCTACGGCTTCAAGATAGAACACCAACCGCACTGGTGTTGACTTTGAAATTAAATTTAAAATACTATTGTTAAGTTTAATTAAATTAAATTAAAATATTATTAGGAAGCATATCTGCGTCAAAGTATTTGTTAAAAAAAAATTTGTTTTAGGAGGGTGTGTAGATAAGCAAAAGGCTAATCTCTTTCAAGTTGTCTAAGTTGGATCTTAGGTCTTATAACTTGAGAAACAAGCATCTTACCATTACTTTCCATGGCTGTCCCTATTAAATAAAATTCATATATGTGCAATATATTCCACAATATACATTTCAGCTTATCTTAATGTGGAATTGCAAGAAAGATGAACATGTTTTCCTAACATATCCATGTTTGTTTTAACATGTCCTACCACTACATTTAAATGGCCAATGTAATGTAACATTGGAAAAGTTGCACAACTTGTTTTTCATTTATACTTTTGAAGATATGTTTTATGTTTGATATGTACACATGTTCACATATGGTGAATTACTTATTCTCAGATGCTACAACAAGAATAGCCACTACCTTCAGCATCACCTCTCCCTTTCCAATACATAGGTCAATGCAGCAAGGTTGTCCTCTCACCCCTTATTTCTTTATCATCACATAAGACTTTCTTTGTCATCAAATTAACCTGGACATTCAAACTAAAGTTCTCATTGGGGTCTGCCTTTCTTCCTCTCAACAAGAGCTTCTCAATATGCACTTCGCCGACGACTCTTTTTTTCTAGTTTAAAACACAGCTACCAATTTACATCGCCTCTTATCAAGGGTGGAGCAATATTGCAAACTCTCAAACTCCACAATTAATTAAAATAAATCCTCTACTTATAGTTTTAAGGGCAATTACAAACATGTGACCAACTATAATTAGAAGCAGCTTCAGGATCAAGACATCGTTAAGATTCTGGGAATCCCTTTTCGTTTTAGAGGTTCAACCTCTATTCTCTAGGAGTAGGTTATTTATCCAATTCANGGCTTCATCAAGCATTTCCTAAAAATAAGCCCTTCTGGAAAGGCATCCATTTTGTCAATTGGATCCTTTCCCCCCTCACTATCATTCTTCCTGGATCTCATGTTTTCAAAAGCATCTAAAGGGCTTGGCAAATTCTACACACTTACATTGACTATACTAACATTAAGATCAACCCTACTATCCTCTCTAGAGTGTGTCCGTGGTGGTTACCTCTGTCGCCCACTTCCCTTGCTATCACAAATGCTAAGGTGGCTACCTCGTGGTATCGGAAGGGTGTCATTTCCTTGAATTGTCTTAGGCTGGCTAACCGTTGGATTTTGAGGGTCGAGTTTAACACTTTGTATGGGTAGTCGGCTGCAATGAACCATTGCCTAGTTCAGATTTACTCTTTTCTCCACGGTCATTGGCAACTTGATGTTACAGTGCAAAGCCTTTTCCATGGCCTTCAATGGCTTAATGGGGTTAAACTCTTGCCCTACTGACCATCTGTCCCCTTTCATCTCATGCATGACCCATCTGAAGTCATTCAACGTTGCAATAAGTATTGGCACAAACAAAAGTCAATAACATTTTGAATCCCTCTCTTCCAACATATTTGGTGATGAGACGCGACATGCACTGTGCCGCGATATCGTGTACGCGATATCGCGTCTTTCCCTGCGATATCGCGGTCCGCCGCC
>MNCI01018982.1:9699-39419 GCA_015680685.1 Gnetum montanum | reverse complement strand
AGTCTTTGAATTTGATGGGACCTAAGCTCTAATAGTCTCCCTTGGGCATAAGTTCCAAGGGTTCTTCTTGTTTCATGCCTAAGCCCATCCACGAGATGGTGCAGTTGATCCCTTTGCGAATAACCATGTCCAGGACAACAATGTAACAGTGCATAATATTGGCCATGGTAGCATCCAAGGGTTCATGCCCTCCTTATTTCCAGCCTTGGATTTGCCTTCGTAAGTTAGACACTCGGGAGTATGTTTGGTACTTGTCATTAAATAGTTCTAACATAGTACTCCACCTACAAATGGATTCCAGTTCTAAAGACTGGTACTAGCTTTCCGCTTCTTTAACCAATGTTCATGGAAACAACTTAAGTTTTTGCCATTTGTTCTCTATATTTTGTAAGGCACACGCATCATGGAATGCTTGTAAGTGATTCTGAGGATTAGCGTTGTATCCTCCTTCAAATCGTGGGATATTGTTCATATCTAATTTCTTGATCTTACTATCTTTCTGATGCCTTGTTGGAATTCGAACAACCTCAGTTATGTCCAACATACTTCAAGTAGCAAGTAGGGGTTCATTGTGATTGTCTCGTCCATGGCATCTAAGATGCCTACGTTGTTCCCTACTCTCCCTTCTTCTATGTCATGACTCTCTAGAGTGCCCTCGTCCCCTTTCTTGACTGTTTCGTCTATGACTTCTAGTTTGCCTACCTTTATCCCCATGATCCTTTTCTTTTTGATTGTGTTCGGATATTGAAGAAGAGGGTGAAGAAGATGATGAAGATGAAGAAGAAGGAGAACCTTCACCATGACGGTGTCTACTACCTTCTCTTCTGCGGTCTTAGCCCCGATCATGATTGCAATCAGAGTGTCCACCTTTATCATGAGCTTGTGTCCCTTTTTTGGACCCTTTGTGCCTGTGGGTATCAGGACTTGGGTTATGAATAGTGGAATGAAGGTCTTGATACACAACCCCTTGGCCAAAGTCAAGAGAAGGAACATTGTTGTGTGGTCGACTGCCTAAGGTAAGTTCACCACCCTCATTTTAGCTTAAGACATGTGGAGCATCCTGGGACCACTTACCCTTCAAAGACTTATGATGTCTCTCCTATTGCAAGTCCCTTTGATGTTGTGCCTCTGTGGGATGGTATTCTCTCGAGTCATGGTCTTGCACAACGTATTCTGCGTGTAAGTGCAGCATGCCAATTCATGCGAGAGCACGAAGAAGCATGCTCAAGACTGAATAATCGGGAGGTAACACTATGTTACGTTCTAAGTCTCGCCAACACAGTTGTTCATCTTGAGGGAGGATAAAGGTGAAGTCTGGTATATACTCATTAAGATGAATATATACCACTCGAACTTTTTGAGGGATTGGCAGGTCAACGTCATGTGTATTACGCCACCAATTTTTTCTTGTTTCAAACCTAGGTGGTGAGGCACTTTCGTACGAAAAAGGAGACATATTTGACTGTTTAGTATGCAATGTACTCTTGTTTATTATTTCCTCAATCAACCCTAAGGGTTCATTCCAACGATGTGAATAATTTCCTATGTTCTAGTTAGCGCACAAACAACTAAGTCCCCAACAATGGCGCTACTGATGAGCAGCGAGGTACCCCTATGCTCAACCATACAAATACAAGCATTTTACGCACGATTTGATCGAATTCCAAGGACTAAGTGCCTATGCACCTTTGTTGAACAAGGACGGGTTGGTTGATCATTGTCTTTCCAAACTTACATGTATGTCATGATTGTATGGTTAAGTAAGTTTGAGGCATATGATTTTTATAGCTTTTATGTTTTTATGTCCTACTCCTAATAAGGGGGGAGAGAGAAAAATAACTAAGTAACTAATTTAACTTAACTAATGATTAACTAGGCTTTAAACTAATCCTAACGCCAGTATCCGTTTTCACTTGTCGTACACATCCTAAACCAGTGCAACACTACTGGGATTACCAAACGCTAATCGTTACTGAGTTACCAAGTGTTACACGCATGCTCAAAGTGATCGTACTGTGTGTGCTAATAACAGAAATGTAAAGTGCATAAAATAAAATAAAATAAATGTAGAAGAAAATAAAATAAAGGAAATGAGTAAGAAAACAAATCTCAAGTGCTGCAAGGATGAATCCAAGAGCTTGTCTTTATTGCCATACACATGGTGTGCTCAGGTACACAATGCTTGAATAAAGATCCGTCCACACTTAGACCTCCTGCTGCAGGCACTTGGAAAATACTCTAACTTGACTCCTAAAAGACTTCTAAAAGACTTCCTTCCCAGACTTCTTCTCTAAATTGTGTGCCTGGGCATTGTATTTATAAGTTTGGGAGCAACTACTCTAATAATTAGAAAAACTACCACTCTAATTTTAGAGAAACTGCCACTCTAATAATTAGAATAAACCGCTAGAGTAACTGTTCTCATCACTTGTGAACAACTTCACAAGGATATGTAGGTTTGCTTTGGGGTTTTGGCTTTGAGGCTTAGGTCTACCCCTTCTATACAGGGGCCTAGGGTTAAATGTGTTAGAGTAAAAACACATCTTAAGGCTAGATATGTGTATGCTAGCCTTATTTATGGTTTTAGTTTTGTGACTTCTATAAATATTGAAGACTTACATACTACCCTTTAAACATTTGAACGATGATATGCTATGCACTTATGTTACACTTGCAAATGCTATAAAGTCTAAAGTTTAATCCATCTTAAATCCACTCTCTTTTCCTTGACTTAGGATTCAAAAGTAATGTTATGTGGTACTTTCAAAGATCACACTATAACACTAACTTCCACATTGTTTTTTTTTTACTCTTTTCTCTCAAAGGTGGTCTGCCTTGTAGTTGGGTTGTTCTTTTACGTTTGAACTAACAATTCCACTTGGATCGACAAAAAAGTACTTCTGTCATGAACCAAGCCATGGAAGAGATTGTCACTTTTTACATCCTAAATGAAAATGGTGCAAAATTCATCATACACATAAAAACATAAGCTAGTTATCGTATTCGCTTTGTTTTGTGTTACCGCTTGTCATGGTTCATGATTGTTTTTTTGTTGCCAATGTGGGGAGAAAAAGACGGATACCGTGATCCTAGAGGATAAAGTAGACGCTGTAGCCCCGCCACGTAAGACTCGTTTGTGTGAACCTACGATGATATGGACAATGGTTAATACGGCAAAAGTGGACAGACAGCTTCTTGATCTGGGGAAGATTCTTAATTTTAAAAGTGAATGGCTGGTTTTTTAGTGGAGAGGTTATGGGTTCAATGCAGGAATGTCCACTCCTAAAATGTTCATGGCAAAGAGGTTCAGCTTTGTCCTGACTTATATTTTGCCGGCCATAGATGCGATGGCAAAGAGGTTTAGCTTGAACCTTTGTCATGAGATTTGTGACTTGCGTTTTGGCAGCCATAGATGCGATCTCAAGAAATTAAACGGCAAGATGTAAAGAAATTCGATAAGAAGAACTGACTTATTCTGTGACATATGGCTTTCTTGTGTTAGGAGAGAGCATGTTAAAAAATGCTAAGAAGATCTTATTATTAAAAAGCCTTGATGTCATATAGGGAAAAACGAGACAAAAATATTGTTCCCAAGTCAGAAAGCAACATCAAAAGCTCGAAGGTACGCACATTCCACTGGACTCTAAGCTTTTAACTTGGAGGTATGCTGAGGTTTTGTTACCAGATTATTTACACCAACAAATGTATCATGATGATAATATATTCATAAAGCTGGTCATTTTAGAGCATGACAAAATGCCTAATTATGTTGTACATGTTTCTTTCCCGTTCTTGTTTACCCTTTCTTCGTAAAAGCTCTACGGTCGCGCGTATCCTCGGCACAATAACCGTTGTTTCTAGTAATATCCAATGGTTAAAACAAAGCTCATGATCCAGTCATTGAGAAATTTTCCTCATCTTTAATGGTATCTTATAAGATAAATTTTTTAAAATAATTTTTTGTGATATGATTGCTTATTTGATATAGTAATATAATATTAGAGCAGAAAATTTGTAAGATTTGTTTTGCTGACCTCATTGGTTTTTAGTCAATTTGTAGAGTCTGTCTTTATTTTTAACTAGCAGAAATGTAATAGGATCTGTCTCAGTTTCAGTTATTCACCACCTATATAAGATAAATTAATATATTAAGTTATTATTCATTCTTTAACCTTAGAAGAAAAAAAGCATAAACTAATAGGTTATAAATATAGTTTGTAAATAGACTATCATATTTATTACCGAAGCTATTCATGTTCATGATTTCAAAATTATGGCAAAAATGAAAGATTGCCTCCTAGAACATTTACCAAAGAAAGAAGTATTGACCTTTTAAAATTGTAAAAGCTGCTAATTAAAATGCAATGACATGTAACATGACCTTCATCCAAAATTAATAAAATCTCTATCTCTTTGTAACATATACATCTTTATCATGACCAGTAGAAAGTAAGCATACCATGTATTCTATGGATACACGTTACAAGCAAAAACATTTCCAGCTAATAACTTAATAGTATTATTTTCATCGATGAGATGAATCGTGCACAAGCGACTGAAATTTATTGCTATTTGAAATGACATCACTTGAAAGCAGTTATGTAAAAACAGAGTTGATATACGTATCATGGGTTCTAAAGGTTATAGTGACTTGAAAGCAGTTATGTAAAAACAGAGTTGATATACGTATCATGGGTTCTAAAGGTTATAGTGACGTGCAAATTTGATAGTGCCACTTATCTATTTTACCCTACAGTTTGTAGCATAACATACAATAGGACATGAAAATTAAATTCTCAGAATTTGATATTCAAAGTAGCAAACTTAATCCTCAGATTCCATTGACCTTGTTTCTTTTGGGAAAATTTGCTGCTTCTTTACAGTTTGTTGAAGTTGTCATTAGTCTGTATACAGATATTTCTGTAGATGTGAGAAAGAACGTTGCGGCAGGTGCTCCAGCAGTTGCCTGTCTCAGTAAAATGGCCTCTGAATGCTCCGATGTGCTCCTATTTACATAAAATTTGCTTGTATGTACCCCTGTATTCTGATCAGAGTTGTTATGAATGTTCATCATTTGCATGAAACTAAAGTGCATTATAAGTCACCTAAAACAAACCAAGACAAAACAACACAAATAAAGAAAAAGAAAAAAGCATTGTAGATGTAGATTGTCTAGCCTGAAAAGATCAACAATTGTGGTCAATTAGTCCATAATTTACATACTACATCTTTGTTTCTATTACAACTTTTGTATCCTGATAGTGCCAATATGCTATAAGGGGCACTCACTCCTGCTTAAGAGAGCTCTGGTATTTTGGATGTTTAGGTTAGTATATTTATCTATATGCTTGTGCTTGTTTATGTTTTAGATATGCTTGTTGATTAGCATTTTTAACTTTATATTTGATCTTATGTATATTTTAATATTATGCATTATTTAATTAAGTATTATTAGCTTAGTATGAATTAATCTGATAGATGGGTATGGCACATTCTCATAAAGGCTATGGTACGGGCATGGGAGAGATGTGATGGCAAGGCTAATTTTTAGGTGAACATATTATGTTATTTTAATAATTAATTGATATGGCATGTAGCATTTCCTTTATCTCATGATTTCATGATGAGTTATTGATTTTTTCAAACTTAAGTACATTACATGAGCTTTGGAACGAAGATTGTTTTTATTATAATATTAATTTTAGAAGTTTAGTTAGTTTTGTTACATTTAATTTTTCTTAAGATTTTTCATAAAATTTTGACATTCATTTTTTGGACATGGAAGCCCAAGCTTGTGGCAGTGTGTGGAGGTTTGCTGGTTTATATGTGTGGCTATACGAAAGCATATGACTAGGTTTGTGATTTGCTTGAAGATTAGTGATTTCCTTAAAGATTAGTGCTTTTGTTGTTTTGAGTGAGTTAAATTAGTATGTTTTCCTATCTGTTTCAATGCTTTTTTGCATATTCAACGTTGAATTGGTTTTGTTTAACTTTTTTAGATCTGTTTGTATGGGATTTGGGTATTGCTTTGCATGTGTAGATTGCTTTATTCGTGTGTTTATTTCATTGTTTCCTTTTCAGTCATAATTTCATGGTTTTTCGCCGATTTCGAGGAGTGTTCTGAGAATCATCGTACCATAATGATATGTTATGTTCATTTTGCCATAGATTCCCATGGATTTCGATCGTTTAGCTGAATTTCGATGCTTTTGCTTCCGGACATAAAAAGTCGTTTCTGTAGCGTATTGCATTTGCGCATTTGCTCTTTCTAATGCAGATGCTTCACGTCGGAGGGTTTCCTTGGTTGCTCGCCTCTATCGACAACAGTTTTTTACGGTCCTACTACCTTGACCCACCCTCACGATATGTTCAATTTTTTGCCGCTTCAAATTAACTTTGTTGCGGACTTTGTTTTGCCTTTGGGAGTCAAAATCCATTGAAATCAAATCACCATCAATGCTGTGTTCCTTGGGCAATGAGTTAATTCAGCAGTTCATCACTTAAATTTTTATGTACTTTACGATAAAAAGATAGGGGAACCGCACCAAAGTGGACATTGAAATTAAATGTAAAATATTATTATAAACTCAATTGAAATGTAATTAAATTGAATTTAAAATATTATTATGGATAGTTTGGAACCTAAAATAAGTAAAACATAGGTACACCTCAAAATATATAATTCAATTAGAAGAACTTTATATAACTTAGCATTATCTACAGTAATCAGACCCATGACCTGAAGGTTCCAAATCAAGTGTCTTACCACTAGCCTAATACCTCATTATTTAAAATATTGTTATGAACTAGATCTAGATAAAAGCATTTATTAGATAATTTTGTTTATTTAAAATGCTTGAGTAGCAAAATTTTGCTCCACAAATGAATCCAATATTTATGCAATTTTAATATTTAGTCACACTTAACCATATAAACTAGCTCACATAAGTGTGATTGGAAAGATAATGACTAACGATCTGTCGCCAAGCTATCTAAATACCTATGCTAGTCCAATCCATGGAGTTCAACCAGGTTGTGCATGAATACTTGTGATCTATATGACTAGGCATAGGATCTAGTGATTTAGATAGTTTGATGTTAGAGTGCGAAATGATTTATCACTTAGAAATAATATTATTTTATTGAAGCATACTCAATAATTAAAAGATGTCTTCTTCTCGCATGGAAAATTTCCCTACTTGCTAATGACTTAGCACAAAGAAATAACAAAACTATTAAGAATTGAGACAAGGTGTCATAACAAATAAAAGTTATCTACTAGCATCCAGATCATTACTATCCAAACTTCACTTTCGTCCTTTACCAAGATGAACAATAACGATGGAGGAACTTGGAAGGCAACATGATGTTGCCTCCTTCAATTTCATCTACGCTTATAGCAAGATCATGAAGGTGGGACTTGAAGCAATTGCTCCAAACTACAATGTGGCTAATGAGTTGTCCAAGCCCTAAAAACCCACTAAAACCCAAGAAAGGATTGTTTCATAAGAGCACAAAATGAAGCCACCAAGGGGAAGGGAACTACCATCCCACTAACATCATAGTCAAAAAAGAAGAATACAAACTACCAATCTAGCTAATCCCATAGCCAAAATTCTCCTCCCCCTAATGTAGATGACATGAACAATCCATGACTATATTTAGCCTTGGCAAGTAACCAAGGGAAAGAAAGAACAAGATCCAACACACGAGGGATCTCTAAGCATAGGTATTCTAGCACGCCATCTAGAGAGAATCAAAGGGGTCATGGATAGAAAGCAAATCAACACAATTCTCCTTATTCTCCATCATCGTCAAGCTCTAACAAGGGTAAGCATGGCCACAACAAGAGGGGCAATGATAGAAGACCTAGTGGAAATGACAAAATGAGACCATCGTAGGGATGGTAGAAGAGATGGTGTATGTAATAGAGAAGTAAGACACCAACATGATTGAAGGTATAATAGGCAACATCAATGAAAACATAATCATGACAAGGACCATGATGATTATGATGAACCTTTACTTACTACAAGAAGTATAATCAACATTAGCAAGCCAGTCCAAATCTCAAGCAGGCATCAAAGGGACAACTAAATCAAATAGCTAGACATGAACAAAATTTCTAAGTTTGAAGGAGACTACCATGTAGACCCACAACATCATTTGCAAGCCTTCCATGATCTTTGCATCCTAAAAATATATATAGAATGAGTGGCAAAAGCTGCAACTCTTCCCTAAGATACTCATCCAAGAAGCAGAAAGTTGATATTGGTCATTGAAACTAGAATCTATCAAAAGATGAAGTACAATGTTGGAGCTATTCAACAAGAAGTTTCAGATGTACTCTAAAGTGTCCAACTTGAGAAAGTGGATCTAGGAATGGAAGCAAGGTAATTATGAATCCCTTGATGTAGCCTTGGGAAAATATTCTCTTTGCTACATAGATGTAGAGGCCATGGCTTCTCTCAAAGGAAACAACTATGCCATAGCCTAGATGGACTCAGAACCAAGATAAGAAAAACCCTTAGGGTCTACACCCAAGGAAGACTTTTAGACATGAGGATCCATTAAATTCATAGGCTAATTGATCAAGTGGTAAGGAAGGAAGGAGAACTCAAGAAAGAAGAGAGTGCAAAAGAGTACTATAAGGATCCCTCTCTTTACAAAAAGGAGGTCCATCTTTCTAAACCAAATGAGAAGGCACCATTAGAGAAAATGATATAAAGAAAAACCTTGCAACTCCAAAAATCAATCATTGAAATTTTGGCTAAGGTTAATAAAATATGGAATTTAATTAATGAAAAGTTCCAAACGGCATCAAAAATTATGAAGGAGAAAGCAAGATAATGTAAAGCTAAAGATAGAGACAAAAGAAAGAAATGAGATGTAGGCAGGGACCACTATTAGCAAAAGGAAAAAGCAAGTACAATTGAAAAGGTTGTAGACTTGGAATAAAATGATGATGACTATGACATTTGCCAATATGAAAATCTTAAGGGTTGTTTCCATGTAATGTCACAACTTCAAGAGTCCAAGATTTATGTCTTAAATCCAAAATTTACCAAAAAGTGACTATAAATAGCTCTATCATCAACAATAGTACTATCCAAGTGGGGCTTCACTTCAACCTCAAGAGTATTATTAGCAATGGCAAAACCCATAGTCATGAGGGATGTCACCACAAAGATAGTAATATCCTCACAGGCAGCCTAATCATTATAGTTATTATGTCCAACAAAATGTATCTCCAAGTGGCTCCACCACTCACATCTCTACTCATTGAAACACCACTAATTTCGGCCTAACACTATGAAATAAGAACAACTCAAAGCCTTTGAGCTTTTGGGAGGCAAAAATTTGACTAAGGCATGGAACTCACATTGGGCTTGTCAAGCCATGCTTACTCACGCTGGGCTTGTCAAGCTGGGCCTGCTCTCGGCGTGAGCAACTCCAACGACTTCAAGATCAAGTCAAAGATGGTCCAATCTGAGGGTGCAAGTCATCTTCATAGGGTCACTGTTGTCCACTTCAAGTTTCAACATTCAGGAGTTTAGATTTCAGGCCAGATTACACAAATTTTCTTAGGTCATGCTAAGGTCAGGCTGAGGTCACGTTGGCAGTGTGAGTACAGCATGAGCAACTCCAAGAACCTTAAAACCGAGTCAAAACGGTCTAACTTCGAAGGTGCAAGTCATCCTCAAGGTCCATTAATGACTACTTCAAGTCCTAGCCTCTAGAATTCTAAACTTCAGGTCCAAAATCACAAAATTTTGTCACTCACGCTGACAACGTGAGTCCAGCGTGAGCTACCAAAAGTGGCTCAAATCAAGACACACTCAAGCTCAGTGTTCAACATGTAGTTCACTATCAGGGTCAATCATAGCCAGGCAATTGTTGCATTCAAAGAACAGGCTTCAAAGATCAAAATTAGTGTGAAATGTGTCATTTTCATCAGGTCACGCTGAGGTCATGCTGACAGCGTGAGTACAGCGTGAGTACTGATGACGCCCGTTCAAAAGCATGCCAAACACACACTAAGGACATGCCAAGACAAAATAAACTCACGCTGGAAGCTTTTGTGAAACAGAAATGCCTCAAATAGCCACAAAACCACTCACATCAGCATCTTGCAACAGTCAATCCACGGATCGAGGAGTTCCAAGCGAGCTAGAGTTAATTTCTCTTGTTGTACACTATCATTTTTGTAAATTTCACCATTTGTGAGCTTGTCAAGCTCTCACACTCCAAATTGTATCTACTTCTATGGGCGTAAGCTAGCTTGCATAAGCCAACACACACTGTAAGATACAATGCATTTGGTCAAAAACATAGCTTACCTACGCACATCCAATTCACACACAGCTGTCCAACAAACACGTGTCACATGATCCGTTTTTCTCTCATTTCTTAGCCGTTGATTCCATCCATGAATTCCACCCCCGAGCCTAGCCAAACCTTATAAATACCCCATCCATTCACATAAATGGGGTTGGCAATTTTGAAGGTTGACAACTTAGGGAGCATTGATTGGCAACTTTGAACGCTCGGGCACACGTGACTCCTAGCATCTAAGCACCTGTAAACACATCACTCTGGGGCTTAGCGCTTGACTTGCCATTCACATACGTAACTATGCTTTGTCCGGTGCACATTCTTGTTAAGCAATATAATACAATTCATTATTGCCTTCCATTACATTGTTCGCTCTATTTTTATCTATTTTACACTTTCTGCAAATGTTGTCGCAGTCATGCTTTGTTTACATTTTGTACGTCACCAGTTACGATAACCCCAGCGTAGGCCATAGCTTACGCTCGAGGAAGTCCTTGGTTGATTTGTGTGCAGACCATCTAAGGCACTCTGCCTTCATTTTCTTTTCCAGCTTGTCCTCACACGAAGGCAGGGTCGGCTGTGTCTCTCCGGCAATCTTTCGGCGTTTATTTTTTTCTTCCAGCCTCACGCCGACGATTTCGGTCAGCACAGTAAATTGTTGCTAGAAGGAGGACCTAACTTGTTTACCATCCTGTCAAAATGTTGATTACACTACCTGTTAAATGTTGTGCATACCAGGTGCTAAAACTCAAGCCTAGCTTGCTTAAGCCCACCCTAGTCTGCTCACACTAAATTAATAGGGCATACAACCCTGTAAAACTCCTACCATTACGCCCAGTGCTTCAAAGCTCTACAACTGCATCATCAGAACCCAAACAGCATACACACGCTGCTTAAACAAGCCGCTTCATAAACAACCTGCTAAGTAACGTTCCCACCACCACCACCAATCGGTCACAGTGAGCTCTTCTTAGTACTTGCAACCTGCATCTTGCCTGGTACACGCCTAGCTTGTCAAGCTAGCTTACTCATGTCAGCTTGTCAAGCTAGCTTACACGCGCCCAACTTGTCAAGCTAGCTTACTCACGTCAACTTGTCAAGCCAGCTTACACACGCCCAACTTGTCAAGCCAGCTTACACACACCCAGCTTGTCAAGCCAGCTTACTCACGCCCAGCTTGTCAAGCCCATTTTATGCATGCTATTATGGAATCTTCCCAAATCAACACAACGATGTTGCAGATCTCTAACTTTGGGGCTAGGACCTCAAACCCTGTGACTGCAACCAAACCCATAACTACCATTGAAGTGATAAACCCTCAAGGTTCAACTCGCCAGTCACTTAGGCTATAGGGCAAGGACCCTACTTACACAATCCTCACACCAGAACAATATGATTTCATTTGTGTGAAGATTCAAGCCAACTTGCCTGTCGACCACATAGAAAGAGAAGCAAAGCGGAACTATGAGCTCATTTACAAGGGAGGTCGTGAGTTCACTCCCTTAGTATTTAATGTGATCTCCCTTTCCAAGCCTCATCATTGACTCATATCTCAGCTTCTCATGGTAAGGAATCAAACCTTACAGCCACCTCTAATAGAGCCTCAGAGCAGAGATGAGGAAGACGACTTTGCGGCCCAATCTGAGCATGGGGACTCATACCATACTCTTAGTCCTCATGCCCATACAAACCCATCATTCCAACCTTTCCTAGAAGAAACCATACTTCCTCCTTTATCTGCAAACACTCGAGCACCATCTTCTCTACAGGGAGTACCCACTTCCATTCCCACCATTTCCATGCCCAACATTCAATCTAATACGTCCACCTCCATCATACCTCTGCAAGTACAATCCCAACAACCCCCTCCTCAAACTAATTCAGGATCAATCTTTCAACCTCAAATAATTGGGATGTCATCAGTTATACCAGCTTCCACCTCCACCCACTACATACCACAAATACAAACCCATGGAGCACCATTGATTACTTCAACCCAACACGTTCAAGGTGTCACCTCACAACCTGTGGCTGGGTAGTGGCTTTCACCAACTATTCAGCAATACCAACCTACTCACTACAATATACCACACCCTACAATCCCATCTCTAAATGTTGCTCTACCACAACAACCGACAATCCAACAATCTCCCTTTCCACAAACAATGCAACAATCAAACTACTACCAATCACAATCTACTCAACTAGTCGGTCTGCCTACCGCCCAAGAGTGGGCAAACATAAAGAAAATGATGCACTCATTAACTGAGGAGTTAAAGTGCCTCAAAACTGCAAACACTGAGGAAGTCAATTTGCTGGACTTCTACCAAGATGACCCAATCAACCCTTCAGTTCCACCGTTACCCTTACCAAAGGGAATCTCATTACCTCAATTAACCAAGTACAATGGAAAGGGAGATCCAAACTCCCATCTGGTAATATTTCGACTAGAATGTCTATTGCTTCAGGCCTGGCCTCATGCAATTCTAAGTGTATTTGCTATGTCCTTAACAGAAAAAGCCTTAGACTGGTACCGGGCTTTACCCCGTAACTCCATATCCTCTCTAGAAGATTTGTTACATCAATTCATTAACTATTTCAAATATAATTTAAAGCCTGAAGCCACACTAGATGGTCTGATTTAGATTAAACAAGCATCGTTAGAGCCCATACAAAAATTTATCCAAAGATGGAGTGCAACCCTGAATGAACTTCATGAGCCCATCCTTGAAACATACTTACTTACCATCCTTGAGGCTGTTGTAAATGACTTCGTTAAATTAAAACTTTATTATTTGAGTGTCCATACTTTGAGTCAAGCATTCGCACAAATTAAGAACATAGAAGAGGTGGTGCAAACAAGTAACGACCCAGCTTACTTAGCCTTTAGAAGCCAACATATGAGGAAAGATAAGGATAAATCCAAAACGATGGTAGCAGCAGTGGCAGAGATAGTCCAACCTAACGATTCTAGATAGAAAGGAAAACAACCCACTACTCCAACCAGTCATGAAAGAACCACATCTATGCCTAGACCCGGATCTTCCTCAACCAAAACCACAAACATGGGTCCTACTCGTACATTTAAACGAAAATATCCTACCTAGTACACACCCTTGCCTATGAAGCCTTCAAAATTATTAGATCAACTTCTAGGGGCTGGGTTAATCCAACCTAAACAAATGTCCCCCATGATGTCCCAAAAACACGATCGATTCTATGAGTTGGCTAAAAACCCAACTTTAGCAACAGCCGATGAGCCCCCTATTCCAAGAGGCTTTAGGTTGGATAGGTTTTGCGAATATCACCAATGGTGTGGGCACAGAACTGACTACTTATTCACCTTAAAACAAGATATACAGCACATGATTGACAGGGGTGAAATAGTATTTGACGAGGCAAACCCGGTAAAGCCCCAAAACCAACCCATGGGGGTCTACAAGGATCCTCTCAATACTAATGAAGCATCATATGTGATTAACACTATCCATGTGGACAATGGACAAGACATCCCTCAAAAACCTTTTGTAATTCGTAGGCCTTCTGAAACTACATCTACCTCAACACCTCCCTAAACCCCTTTTGTCATATGCACATTCCCTGCACCACAAAAACCATTCGTTGTTCACGTATCTACTTCTGTCACAACAGCAACCACACCATCAGAAACCTGACCCACTCCCTTTTTGATCCGGGTGTCAAAACACCCTGACATGCAACCCCCTACCGTTCCCTTGTGACCCCTATGAGAACACCTTGCTGACAGGATAAAAAGAGAGCGCCTAGAAAAAGAATATCATGAGCAAAAATTAGGACCACCGAAGCCCATACCGCTAAATGTTGTTCCTATGGTTCCGTCCACCGGTGAGCTTAGCACAAGTCATCGAGATAAGGATACCGACACTCTCAGTGTCCCAAGCTCAACATCCCCAGTTACTAACACAAGAATCCCTCCACAAGAGATACAAATGCTGGGTCAAATGGACCAATTCTCCACAGACAAGAGCGTCCCAAGTGATAAGGATCTAGCAAGTGCATTGACCCAAGTCACACAAGCTTTGAAATAAAAGAACACCTCCTTAAGCCTGTACGATCTAGTAATGACCTCACTGGTACATCGGGAAGCTCTCGTGCATATGTTGACGTCAATTCCTATTAACAAGGACCTTCCTGCAGATGAGTTGTCCATTTATGCAGTACTATCCCCACAACCTCAAGAATCGAGGCCCACATTCCTAGAACTTCATACCAATGATATTAAGTGAGATGAGAAAACTGGAGAGGTCACTACAACCCCTATGTTCATAACAATACAAGTCAACCACTTCAAGATACGTACGGTGCATGTCGATGACAATGCAACAACAAACGTAATACCCTTTCCTATCATCGAAAAACTGGGTCTTACAGAGCAAATATGGCCCACAATAACTTCCTTTTTAAAATGCTTCAGTGGTTCCCGTGTCGTGGTAAAAGACATGCTTACCTTGGATTTCGTAGTAGGGGAACAGCTCCCCACATTGGCTAAATTCATAGTGGTTGATGACATGCTGAGGTTCAATCTGATTCTAGGACAACCTTGGCTAGCTCAACTTAGAGCCGTATTCTCACCAATCCATCAAAAAATCCACCTACCTTATGAGGGCGGTGAAATCATCATACACGGGGACACAACAACATCGCTGACTTCCTCACACTCGAGAATGGATCAAGGGTCATAGGTTGAGTTTTCTGAGCCTAAACAAGAAACCATGAGCGAACCAACTGTTAGCCCATGATCTTATTAGAACTGAGGAATCATTGGACGTCACAGACATAGGAGCCATTCCCGCTGATGTCTCTTGGTCAAAGTTACCTTTTGACATCTCTAGTGAAGGGGAAGGGGAGTATTAGATCATACCTACATGCCCCACCCCTCACGTCAAACTACAAAGAATAAAAAAACAACTCAATAACTAGGGCAAACTATCACCCATCCGAAATGACATTAAACTACCAACCGTCTAGTATGACGTTAAACTACTAGCGAACATCTGCAATGACGTTAAACTAACCATAGTCAGAAATGGCTGGTTCCTTTTAAGTTTTCTAAAACTGTTATCGCTTTTGGCCCACTATGGCCTAAAACTAGTAATCCCTTTTTCTTTGTTCAACACAGATGCAATGGTCCACCATGACTCTCAACTAATGTGCACGGCCCAAAATGGCCTTAACCTAGAGCACAGTATGTTGCAAGTTTACAAACTCTCGTTACATTATGTCAAATTTTCATTTACATGTCACAAGTTGCAATTTCAATTTATGAATTCTCGTTACTTTTCCTTTTTACAAATATTTGCCTTACGTTTTGTTCTACATTTTGGAATCTCATTTTACATTCAGCTACATGCATATGTTCACAATATACCTAAGAAAATGAGAAAAATAGAAAAAAGAAGAGAAAATATATATATTTATATTAAACGTCAACATGGCAATAACACATCATGCCACGATTAAATCCATATCATTACATCTATCCTCATACATTTCCATTAGACATCAAAAATCCAAAACATTTGGTAGCTAAAGCTGGACTAACAGTTAGCTCACACATCAGTCCTAGGAGGGGGCTGGCCCCCAAAATCCTCCACATCATTCGCTCCTGCTCCACTAGGGCCAGCCTCATCATTACTATGTCCCTAAAACGGAACGAAAAATAAACAAATAGGTAATCATAAGAAAACAACCCAGATAAATTCTCAGCTAACTAAGAAGAGCCTTACTTAGTTACTAAGGCGTACAACAATGGAGCATTCAAACTTGCTGACATGGATAGGAATGAGTTTGCTAATTCCACAAATCACCTGTACCTAAAATGGTACTATGTCTGATGAACTTGAGGTACGTAACAGTCCTGGCATCACAACCTAAAACTGATACCATAGAACGGTCCTAGGGCTATGACTTAAAACTGGCACCATAGAGTGTCCTGGAGACATGACAGTAAATTGACACCATAGAGCTCCATCCGGTATGACACTAAACTACCACATTTGTCTGCCATGACATGAAACTAGCATGCAGAGTACACTAAGACTATAAATTGGTTTTCCTCTTCACAGTCGGCTACGACTATAAACTAGCACTGCACCATCTGCTACAACACTAAACTGGCACCGTCCAAAGGGTTATGATGTGAAACTAACCCACAACAGTCTGCTAAGACTATAAACTAGTGACATCATCGACGATCAGGCAATACTTGAAAAGATATGTTGCTACAATTGGTTGTACATGTTCTACAAAGACTTGCTGCATAATTTGTCTCATGGACCCTGATGAAGCTGATGTTGTTCATGATTCTGTCTGCTTTGAAATTGCAAATGGTGGCTCCATATCCTTAGTTGTTTTCACATTTAAAGTACTTAGTTAACGGAATCATTTGTGGTTTTCTTGTCTCCTTGGAGTTGTGTTTGCAGGATGACATGCCTGAGGCGTTCGTGCATAGATGCACTTCATCATGATGACAAGGTATCACATTCTTCCTAACGCACGTAACTGGGTTAATCAATCCGTTCATAAGTACATTCCTAACTCCTGATAGATTCCCTATTCCCCATCATGTCCCCCTTATCCTATTCAATTACACCCCCTTGATACATTCTATTCACCCCAAAGCTCTTGATACACTGTTGCACACTATGATTCTCTAAGCTGTTGCAATGCAAAATGCAGTACACAGTACATGATACAAATGCAAACGCATGAGCACGAGTATAGCACTAAAAGCAAGCTCTTTCAAAAAGACCAAAAAGAACAAAAAAGAAAAAAAAGAACAAAAAGATCAAAGGGAAAAATGCACGGAAAAGGTCTTCATGACCCCGTTGACATCATAGACTAGAGACCATTGGCTCCTCTCATACAAGCCCGAAGCAGGAAGGCAATTATCTTGGAAAAATAGTTACACTCATGTCTCAAATGATCATGTTGCACATCATCGCGTGGCTTTGGCTGTTTACAACGGGCTCCCATAAACACTCTACAAGAGTCTTGTTTCTCCAAAGAATGCACCTCCTATGTCTTGGTTCCGAGTCTGCTAAACACTGGCTATTGACAAGGACCAAAAATATGGTTCGTTCACGTGAGAGCATTCCTCTCCCACAATTCCAACAGTAATTATAACCCTTGATCAACTCCTGACTTCTCCCAGTTACAACCCATCCCCTTGCATCTTGAATTGCATTTCCCCAATCCCATGTACTTTTGAACACAATGCAATGACGTTCATCCAGGGGCCAATGGATAATGCTTGGTACTTGGTTGGTCATGGTGTTTTGTACTTCTTTGTCAACACCTCTCAGGTGGATTCCTCCAGACGTCAACAAAGAGGGACCAATGAAATGCCACTAATTTCTACCTAACACTATGAAATAAGAACAACTCGGAACCTTTGAGCTTTTGGGAGGCAAAAATTTGACTAAGGCATGGAACTCACGTTGGGCTTGTCAAGCCAGGTTTACTCATGCTAGGTTTGTCAAGCTAGGCCTGCCCTCGGTGTGAGCAACTCCAAAAACTTCAAGATCAAGTCAAATATGGTCCAATCTGAGGGTGCAAGTCATCTTCATAGGGTCACTGTTGTCCACTTCAAGTTTCAGCATTCATGAGTTCATATTTTAGGCCAGATTACACAAAGTTTTCCAGGTCACGCTGAGGTCACGCTGGCAGTGTAAGTATAGCGTGAGCAACTCCAAGAACCTTAAAATTGAGTCAAAACGATCTAAATTTAAAGGTGCAAGACATCCTCAAGGTCCATGGATGACTACTTCAAGTCCCAACCTCCAAAATTCCAGACTTCAAGGTCAATCATAGCCAGGCAATTGTTGCACTCAAAGAACAGGCTTCAAAGATCAAAAATTAGTGTGAAATGTGTTAGTTTCATCAGGTCACGCTGACAGCATGAGTACTAATCATGCCTGGTCAAAAGCACGCCAAACACACGCTAAGGACACACCAAGACAAAATAAACTCATGCTAGAAGCTTTTGTGAAACAAAAATGCCTCAAACAACCACAAAACCATTCACATCAGCATCCTGCAGCAATTAACCATTGCCTCAAGGAGTTCCAAGCAAGTCAGAGTCAATTTCTCTTGTTGTACACTATCATTTTTGTAAATTCTCACCATTTGTGAGTTTTTCAAGCTCGTACACTCCAAATTGTATCTACTTCTATGGGCGTATGCTAGCTTGCCTAAGCCAACACACACTATAAGATACAGTGCATCCGATCAAGAACGTAGCTTACCTACGCATGTCCAATTCACACACAATTGTCCATCAAACATGTGTCACATGATCTGTTTTCCTCTCATTTCTCAGCCATTGATTCCATCCATGAATTCCACGCCCAAGCCTAGCCAAACCTTATAAATACCCCATCCATTCACATAAACAGGGTTGGCAATTTTGAAGGTTGACAGCTTAGTGAGCATTGACTAGCAACTTTGGATGCTCGGGCGCATGTGACTCCTAGCATCCAAGCACCTATAAACACATCACTTCGGGGCTTAGCGCTTGACTTGCCATCCACATACGCAACTACACTTTGACCGATGCACATTCTTGTTAAGCAATATAATACAGTTCATTATTTCCTTCCATTACATTGTTCACTCTATTTTTATCTATTTTACGCTTTTTGCATACGTTGTCGCAGTCACGCTTTGTTTACATTTTGTACATCACCATTTATGATAACCCCAGCGCAAGCCATAGCTTACACTCTGGGAAGTCCTTGGTTGATTTGCGTGCAGACCATCCAAGGCACTCTACCTTCATTTTCTTTTCCAGCTTGCCCTCACATGAAGGCAGGGTTAGCTGTGTCTCTCCGACAATCTTTTGGTGTTTGTTTTTCCCTTCCAGCCTCAGGCCAATGATTTCGGTCAGCACACTCATTACTACTATCCTCTTGAGTACCAAAAACCTATTACTCCAAAAGTCGAGTTTCCTATGTATGCTTCTCACCCTCACCAACACACCAAAACATATGCTTCTAATGTGTTACCACTTGCTCCATCCATGTGAAACAAAATACTTACACAGCCATAAGAATGGAATGCAACAAGAGCTATAGACATGCAGGTGCATGCTATTTTAAGTGGTTCAAAGTAGAAACCCTAGAAATGACCATTCTTCAAACTTGCTAGTTCACCCAAACATGTGCAAGAAATTATGACTATGGATCCCACACCTATTGATGAGTCATCGTTGGTTGGCTGCATCAATGGGGCCTCATCGACGCAAGGTGAAATGCATCAATGAGGTCCTATCGATGCAGTGTCTATCCATCGCCTATAAATAAATGCCTACCAACCGCATTTATGAGAATCCAAATTTTAGTAGTAGTGAAACTCTTGCATTTTTTCCATTCAAAAGTTAGAATTGTTTTCCCTCAAGTGTCTACAGTAGGAGTCATTGAGTGTACGAATCTTTATTTGAGCATCATTGTACCTGAGCACGACAATGTGTGCAGTAATAAAGGTAACCTTTCTAATAAACCTTGCAACACTTTGGATAGATTAGCTATTGTATTTATGCATTTAATGCTTTCAATTAGTTGTCAAATATTTTCCAGTTATTACATTAATGAGACAATTAAGCAAGATAGATTACACAAATAAGTACTACTGCTCCGAGCGTAACATGCATTCACTTGGTAATCCCAACAGTGTTATTGCTTGGTATGCCCAGTAGTGTAGTGTTTGGTTGCCCAGTAGTGGATATGTGGGTTTAGGACATGTACGAAAAGTGGAAATGAATACTTATGTTAAGATTAGTTAAATGATTATTTAATTAGTAACTTAGATTAGTTAATTAAACTCCTTTTATCTACATTTTGAGCACCAAAATATAAAATACAAAATGATAAAAATTATATGCCTCAGTTACACTTAATCATACCAACCTACATCACAAGTGTAATTGGGAGGACAACAATTGACCTTAAGGCTAGATTCACCTCCTAAAAGGCTAGTGCACTAGAAATGACGAAGTTTGCAGAATTTGACTAGATCGCACATGAATGCTTTGTGATTCGTATGGTTGGGAAAAGGGGTACCTCACCGCTCATCATTGGCACCATTGTCGAGGACTTTGTTTGTGGAATGTGCGCTATTTAAGTCTAAGTGGATACCACTAATATCGTTATACGAACCTAAAGGTCAATAACATTCCCACTATACATAAATTATAAAAGCACACTGACAATTTCATTTTGTTTTACAAAATGTCTTTTTCTTCTCACAAGCCTGAAGATACCAAACCACCAATCCCAAAATAATGCAACATGGTATGCACTCATTTAGATGAGTTTGTATCAAATTTCACCTTCATCCTACATCAAGATGAATAGTTATGATGATGTGATATGGAGGGCAATGTTGTTTTGCCCCCCAATAGATCTGTGCCCATAATGCTATTTAAAACCCTTAAGAAGTTGGGCATAGCAGATCTCCACGAAGAGTATGTTGTGGATGGATATGACACTTGGAACTATTGTCCCACTGAAACACAACATAAGCAAGATAAACATTAGGAGAAACTCCATGAAGCCATAAAGTGAAAACATTATACTAACCCTTTGTTCCTACTAAATCAAGAGGACAATGAGGATCCTCCCTTGGAAGGTTCTCAACATGAAGATTCTCCATCCCCTGTTACTGATGGTGAGGATGTGAACTTGACCTTGTGATCAACTATTCATAAACCAGGTTCAAGAAAGAGTGATAGCCAACGTAGGGACTTGGCTGAACATTGTAATAACAAGGGATCTAATGATGGTGATCGAAAAAAGCATAAGAGTGATGGCGAACATCACAATGGTGGTGGTAGTCCACCTGCCTCTTCATCCGATTTTAAACATTCCTCTTCATTTGATAGTTCCCATGGAAGCCACCCTCGAAACAACCATAATGAATGTGATCAATGAAATAACAATGACCATGAAGGCCACCAAAATCGAAGGGGTGGCCAAAACCATCATTAGTTTCATCAATGCAATGATGATGATGAACCTTTACTGGTGACTCGAAGTATGTGTAACATTGTGGAGGTAGTAAGAATTCCAACTAGGCATATGAAGGATAGTTAAATCAAGCACCTAGATATGAACAATATCTCAAGATTTGAGGGGGGATACAATTTTGATCCACAAACATACCTACAAGCTTTTCAAGATGCCTATGTCTTACATAATATAGAGAACAAGTGGAAGAAACTCAAGCTTTTCCCAAGGATACTCATTAAGGAAGCTAAAAGTTAGTACCGATCCTTAGAGCTAGAATCTATCCAAATATGGAGTACCATGTTAGAATTTTTCAATGACAAATATCAAACATACTCTAGAGTGTCTAATCTAAGAAGGAAAATCCAAGGCTAGAAACAAGGAGCACACAAAACCTTGGATGCCACCATGGACCAATACTATTCACTCTTACACAGATGCCCTGGCCATGATTACTCTCAAAGGGAACAACTTCGCCACATCATAGATGGACTCAAAGTAGAAACAAGAAGAACCCTTAGGGTGTATGCCCAAGGGAGGTTGTCTAAAATGAGAGCTCATCAGATCCAAAGGCTAATTGAGCAAGTAGCAAAAGAAGAAGGTCAGCTACAAAAAAGGGAGAGTGCTAAAGAGTATAATAGGAATCCATCCATCAAAAAACAAGAGGTCCAATTTTTTGACAAGGAGTAGTCACCACTTGATGAAGTGACGAACAGAAAGACCTTGCCTATCCAAAAATTTGTTTCTAACATTTTAGCCAAGGTTGACAAGTTATGAGACTCTTTGGATGAAAAGTTTCAAACTGCTTTGAAGATTGTCAAAGAATCCAAAGAGCAAAATAGTGATCATAATCGTAAATGGCAAAAAGAAGCTGAATGTGCATACCAGAGAGGTAAGGGCAAAGTTGTTATAATAGACGAATTTGTGGAATCTGACTTTGATGATGAAACTAAATGTGACATCTATCAATATGAACATCCAAAGGGATGCTATCCTTTGGTGTCACACTTACAAGAGTCTAGAGTGTACGCATTAAATCCTCACCTAGCACATAGACAAGCTCCAAGATGATTGCCTTACCCTCAAGGCAGTCCAAGGCAATTCCACCAACAATAATAAGCTTACTACCCAAGTGGAACTCCTCCACAACCTTATGAATAGTACCAATAATGGTACCAATCACAATCGTGGGGAATGCCACCACCAAGGCAGCAATACCCTTATAGGTAACCAAATCCATATGGGTACTATGTTTAGTAACCCGTCTCCCCTAGAAGTTTGGTAAGTTATTCATCGTTCCAGCATCACTATTACCCTCCAAAGTACCACCGAACACATTCAACATCTACTCGAGGAGAAAAATCATATCCATATCCTTATCATCCTCCACATCCCTCGGCACCTACATCTCCATCTTCAACCTAATTATCTCCTACTATGTCTATGCAAGGTGAGATTCCTCCATAGCCACAACAATGAAATGCTACAACGGTTGTACAATTACAACCAATTTTTCAACCAAGTGGTCTAGATAATCAATCAAGGAAATGACCTTTCTTCTAGCCTAGCAATCCTCTTTAGCCCTCACAACCTACTCTAGTTAATCGTCCTACATCTCCAACACCCTCATCCTCTACATCAAATACCTTCGAGCACCCTTCAAACCAAGTGTCACCTAGGATCTGCATTATAATGCTAACTCATGTTGTTTCTAACAGGATCAAGGTTGGCAATCTTCCTACAAAAAGAGTTGATCCAAGAAGTCCACTCATCTTTCTATGAATTGCTGGATAGGAGCCATGCAAGGCTCTTCTTAACTCTGGTTCTGCAATTAACCTCATCTCCCATGATATGTACAAGGCCTAGAACCTAACACTTCTTAAGAAGAGAAATATCCATCTAGAATTAGCAGATCAATTGATTATGGTCCCTTTTGGATTAGTAGAGGACATTGTGACCACAATTTGTGGGTGGTCCTATGCTACTAATTTTTTGGTAATCAAGCTGGACAACTACAAAAGTGACTTCCTCATCATCATGAGAAGGGCTTGGTTAAGCACAATCGACGCACGAATGGGTATAAGGGACCTATCTCTCAAAATATCTAAGGAAAATCAGTTAGGAAAAATTGAGAAGAAGTGTATTCCATGCATTGCGTACCATGATAATGGATGTAATTGCGTGCAAAAAATTTGATCAATCAAGAGCACATACATTAAGGCATGCAATTAGTGTGCACAAGATATTAATATTCAACGATGTATGTGCATAGTAGCCACAAAGTAGGAGGGCACCCAGTGGCTAATAGCCAATTCTAATAGCAACACAATATGCATGGAACCAACTCAGATTTTAACTTATGCATATGTTGAAGGCATAGAAAAAATTGAATAATTCCATTTCCAACTCTCTAATGAAGATGATGATAACTGCTGGGAAGAGTTGGAGATCCCTAATCAATTCAAGTAGGAGCCCTTAGAACTAAAAACTTTACCAATCAAAATGGAGTATGCATTTTTAAAGAATGGTAAACTAGTTATCATTAATGCCAAACTTAGTCCTGAACAAAAATAAAAGTTCTTGAAAGTGGTGAATAAATGGTCAATAGCCTTCACTTGATCATATCCAGAGCTAATAGGAATTGATCCAAGGATATGCCAGCACTACATCTACACTGACCTGGCCATGAAGCCTAGAAGGCATCCGTAGAGGCATCTAAACCCCAAATTGAAGCAAATCATTAAGAAGGAGATAGAGCAACTCCTCAAGGCAAGGTTTATCTATCTAATAGCGAATAGTGATTTGGTTAGCCCACTCATAATTGTACCAAAGAAAGGTGGTAAATGGCGGGTTTGCATTCACTTTAGGTTGTTAAATATGGCAACATTTAAGGATCACCTTCCTTTTCCATTTGTGGATCAAGTATTAGACACCATATCTAGGCATTGTTATTGTAGTTTCTTGGACAGTTATAGTAGCTATAACCAAATTCAAATTGTGCTAGAAGACTAGGCCAAGACAATATTCACGAGTCCCTAGGGAAATTTTGTATACTGTAAGATGCCATTTGGCCTATGCAATGCCCCTGCAACATTTCAACACTTGTTCCTTAGTATCTTTCAATAATAGATCAGCAGTGGTGTTGGAGTCTTCATGGATGACTTCTCCACCTATGGAGCTACCTTTAAGCAAGCCNATAGAAACACCAATCCTACAAGCACCAGATTGGTCCAAACCATTCCATATCATGACAGACGCATCTAACTATGCTTTGGGAGCAATGCTTATTCAGATGGATAATAAGAAATGTTCATATTATATCCACTGTGCAAATCAAAGCATTATGTGAGCATAGTTAAATTACACCACCATGGAAAAGGAATTAATGGTAGTGGTATATGCAGTAGAAAATTTTAGACATTATGTGCTAGGTTACAAAATATTTATACATATGGACCATAGTGCAATTTTCTTCCTTATGAATAAGTTGACGGTGAGCCCTCGTGTTATACGATGGCTTGTGATCTTGCAAGAATTTGATCTTACTATGGTAGATCAAAAATGGACCAAGAATGTGATCATTGACCATCTTTCTTACTTAAGATGGGATAACAAAGAGAAGGAGAGCCCACTCTCTAATTAGTTTCCAAACAAATTCCTCTTTACTAGAGCAATAAATGAATAAACACCTGCAAAAGTAATATGGTATAATGGCATTGTCACATATCTTCTCACTCAAGAGATGTCACAAGACTTGGATTTTAGGAAAAAGAAACAATTTCTTCAAGTCAAATACTTCATGGAAATCAACAGACACCTTTACAAGGTGTGTGTTAATGGACTGATCCGTTGGTATGTCCCTGACAAAGATCAACTACGTATTCTCTAGGATGCTCATGAAGGACCTTGTGGAGGCCACTATGCAGGGAGATGCACAGCCATAAAAATCTGAATGGTAGGATACTATTGGTCCACAACCTTTAGGGATGCCCACCAGTTCGTCAAGTCTTGTGAATATTGTCAACGTGATGGGGGGATAACTACTTGTATGGAAGGTCCTCAATCGTGGATTCAACCACTAGAACCTTTCGACATATGGGGCGTTAACTTCATGGGTTCCATCACATCCATGTCTAACAAGAAAGTGTATATTATAGTAGCAGTTGACTATTGCACAAAATGGGTTGAAGCAGCAGCCGTTACAAATTGCACATCATTCACTATTGCCAAATTTATACAACAACATATTGTAAATAGGTTTGGGGTGCTGTGTTCACTAATTTCTAATAATGGAACTCATTTCACAGGTGTCACATTTGGAAAATTAATGCAACACTTGGGGGTAGAACATAAATTAACAACACCTTACCATCCCCCTAGGAGATTATAAAATATTAACGTGAACCATTAACAAATATAGAAAGGATTGGAGCACAAAACTTAATGATGCTCTCTAGGCTTACTAATCAACTAGGAAACTTCTCATTGGATATTCTCCCTATGAGTTAGTGTATAGAAAACTTCCAATGCTCCCGATTCAATCCAAGCTCCATACACTCTCAATGACCTATGAATTAAAACTTGACCTAATTCTAACACAAAAAGAAAGATTCATCAATTTGAACATGCTAGAAAAAAATCACTTAGTCACCCTATTTTTGAATAAGATGAACAAGGCATTCAACAAGCAATGCCATAACCTTAGAATTAGGAAAGTAAAGTTTCAACCAGGAGATAAGGTCCTCTACTAAAACCCCACACATTTACCTCAAAAGAAAAAATTTCAAACATTGTGGAAGGGACCTTATATAATTGATCAAACCTTTGCCTCTAGGGCCATGATAATTTACAAACTTGGCAACCCAAATAAAAAGTAGTTGGTCAATATCCAACAAATTAAGCCTTTCCTAGAACCAAGACAAGCTAGTGTAAATACTGCCTCAACTAATGGACATCCACGTTCTATTTTTTGAATCTCCTCCTTCCAACTCAGTTGTGGGGGAGATGGCCATCCATGTTGACCATGACCATGGCCTCTTTGTTTTTCTACAATTTTGTTTTTCACATTTTTTTTTTACAAATTTTTTTATTTTCAAATTTTTCTAAATTTTACATCATCTTTAGTACCTTTAAAATTTCTTGATTATTTTACACTTTCTTATATATTTTACTTTATTTCATTTCTTTTGTTTCCTTTGATTAAGTGTGATATTTTCTCATTTTTGCTAATAAATTTACTTTTTTTTCATAGGACACAATGTTGCTATTGTTGTTTACTAATGATGGTTTGCACTTAATGTGTCATTCTCAATGTCTAGTTTCTATTTTTGAATTTTGATGTCTGATGACTTCGGCATGGTTTATTTTTCATGGAACACGTAGTGAATCCACATCATCCACCCATCCAATGAGCTCTATGGCTTTCTTTGTTCTGGGAATTTGAGTCCCTTTTTCATTAAAGAAACTTTTAATCAATCATTAACCTTGGTAGTTCCAAAATTACGAGGATCCGAAGGTTTGTAAAGGGTGTGACTTCAAGGGGACTCAGTACTCTTTGTACTCTTCTTCATACTTAAGTGCTTCAGTGTTTTTCACAGACTTCCTACCATTCCATACCACCCAATGATAGGAAGACAAATAACGTCGTAGCATGGTGCGGTTCCCATAAAAAAAATCCAATGGGAATTCAAAGCATACCCCTTCAACATGAATAAGTCCTCACATGGTGTGGTTTCCATTTCAATGGAAATTCAAAGCACATCTCTTGGACAAATAAAAGGGCTACAAGCACTAGTTATGGGACTTGAAGGACATACACCTATGCCTGAAGGCCCCCTCTAACTAAGGCCCTCTCTCTCTCACTTCCTACTTCTCTCTCCTCTTTGTGGAATGGTGGTTGTCTTGCAAGGATACTCTTGTGTCTTAAGTAGGTGGATCAATCTTAGAGTGGCAATGTGAAGTCAGTGAAAGTGGATGGCTTTGGTTTGGACTAAGGATGGAACTTCTTGGGCCATTTTAATCACAATTTCACAAGGGAGTTCTTATGACCTCAATTTCAAACTCCATTCCACCTTCTCTATCATCCATCCATGCTGCCATAACTCACCTCACTGTCGAGTTCTATGTTATGCTCTATGTCTTAGTTTGACATATTGGGATTCTTGAGTGGATTCTTTTGGGTTGGTCCTTAACTTGTCATGATCATTAAATCCACTATGGGGCCCATGGACTCCTTAGTTGAGGCTATGCAAGGGAAAAAAGGACCTAATCCTACTATGAGGAGGACCCACTTGCATAGCTTTTGGGTTGATTAGTTAAGGTTCCTTACCTTTGACATCACTACAATCTTATATTTCGTATTTTCTATTGTGTAAACCACTCAATACTCCTTAATCTTTCATTACATTCATCCATTAAATTAATTTTCCTTCATTTTTTCGAATTTATGAACTTCAACACACTCTTCTCATGATTTCATACTATTCTTGGTCTTCTAATCTTTCATTTGACCCCAATTTCATCAAAAATTCCTTGTATTTTGAAAGTTTGACCAAAGTCAATGGAAGTCAATGGTGGTCAACAGCTACATCAACAAGGCCTCATCGACGTAGTGCAAAAATACTATATATACGACTAGACACTTTGGAAATTTTTGCAATTTGATCATAACATAATAAATTTTTGTAATTTTTCATAGCCCAAAACCTTCTAAAGTCCATAACTTTCAAACTGTTTGTCCAAATCACTCCGTTTTTCGATCCTGCACTTACTAGAGGTAACATCTTTATCATAGGGGCCACAAACCTTAAGGTTTTCAATGCAATTTTTGAAAATATTTTCTAACTCCCCCAAGGATTAGTAACCTTAATCATATATAAACATCAACTTTTTCCAAGTTAACCCTTCCAACAATCTCTAGGATGATTTATCAATGATAAGGCATAAATCAAAATAACAATTGAGTTAATTAAATCAACCATAATCACAACTTAGCCAAGTGTAACTACCCTCAAGAGTTAAGGTATACCTATTTTTTTAAGGTTACATAATGATTGCTAATCCATGGTTCTATTGTGATTATAGATGGCACCCAAACAAAAACATCCATAGGAAGGAGAACCCTCACAACCATGGGAGAAGTGACCTAGAGCTAGAAGGGGCCAGTAGGAACAAGGCCAAGAACAACAAGAGACAACCCATGCAACAAGACATCTTCATGAGGAGCCCGAAGTGGAACCTGTTTGACAAATTCCAAAAGAAGAAGTGCCTATAAAACAATCCCAATGAGGAGAAGCACTTGGACCTGTGTCAAGGCTTGAGGTTACTCTAACTCAAGCCTACCTAGACATCATCAAGTCTCGAGAGATTCAAAGATCAATTCTTCAAGAGATAAACTTCAGGCCATTTTTGGAGAAAGCTCCAGAGGATGTCAAGACATAATTGCAAGCCTCTCCCATGTGGCCAGTCATCACGTCTGGTGGGGAGTGGTACATGGGAGAGACCTATCTCTTCTAGAATAGTCGAAGGCCAAGGTCCATTGTAAAAATCAAGGACATTCAAGTGTCCTACTCAACAGAGGCCATCGCACAGGCACTAAGGTTGTCGGATATTGGATCATAGTTGGCAAAGATATCAACAAAAGTTCATTCTAAGGCAAAAAGGAAGTGGACCCAATGATGTTATGGGATAGATCGTAAGGAGTATGGTGCACTCACAACAGTGGAGTGGACTTTCTCCACTCAAGCATGCACAGCTTTAAGCAAAACATTTCCCATTAACCTTCCACAGCTGATTTATTTGGAGATAGAGAAGCATTTCAAGGAGAATGAACGTGGAAGGAAGACCCTGCCCTTTCTGTGCCTTATCAAAAAACTTTGCAAAGGGGCAAGCATCATTCACTATTCTAATGATACTCTCAAGCATGCTCCCTTGGCCTCATGGGTAGAAATCATGAAAAATAAGATGCCAAAAACCACTCAAGAAGAGGAGTTACTACCACCACCACCAATTCAAGAAACCACACCGAAGGCCTGCGCAAACCCTTGAATGTCTACTGAAAATTTGAGAGCAGCTCGAGTGAACAAGAGCAACAAGTAGGAACAAGTGGGGCAGATCCATCTGTGTGTCAGCCAACAATAAGTCACCTTAATGAGGTGGCCTAAACAGGTAGCCAAATGGAGAGGGTGCTTCCATTTTCTTTTCCCAAAGAATGCAGCTACCTTTGAGGTCAGATCCTAACACTTGAGAGGTGATGATGTCATTAGCAACACATCATCTATTCCCAGAAATCTCTGGGAATGCCACCAATTTCTCGATGAGGTTGGAGGAAGGTGAAGAGGTAAT
>MNCI01018976.1:12392-22724 GCA_015680685.1 Gnetum montanum | reverse complement strand
TTAGCTATCAACCACTAGGTGTTCTCTTGTTGTGTGGTTACTACATACAGGTACTTTTGTATGTTAACTTCTTGAGCACACCGATTGCATGCGGGAGATGCTGAGCATTCCTATATGTCATCACCCTCTATATCACTATATGTGATGCATGGAACTTTCTTCTTCTTGATCTTTTCATAAGAGTTTTCCTTAGATATTTCCAGGGAAAGATCGCAGATTCCTAGGCATGCGGTTATGGTACTTAGCCATGTCCTCCCCATTATAATTGGGAAGTCCCCTTTGTTGTTGTTGACTTCTATCACTAGGAAATTAGCTGGGTATGCCAACCACACACAGTGGTAACAACGTCCTCCACAAGTTCCAAAGGGATAGCGATGGACTGGTCAGCCAGCTCTAATTGAATATTGCTCTTCTTTAGTGGAGGCAAGTTCCAGGCTTTATACATTTCTTGTGATATTAAGTTGACTTCGAAACCTGAGTTAAGAAGAGCCTTACGTGTTTCATTCCCAGCGACTTGGAGGTAGATTAAGGAACTTCTAGGGTCAAAGAGTTTCCTGGGAAGGTGGCCCACCTTTATCTAATTAGTGACAGTATGTGTTAACATAACCATATGCGTTGAGCTCCATTGTTGGTTTGAAGGGAGCTCTGAAGCCTTACTTGATAGAGGAGTGGTCATAGACTCAATCGCTTGTGGTTGTGAGAGCTTGTTTGGACTGTTGGTTCTAAATAAAGGTCTTCTCTTTGTACGATTGTTAGAACCAACAGTGGGTTGAAGGTTTACAACTCTCGTAGCATTACGTTGCTGTGGTTGAGTGGGGAGTTCCCTTTGCATTGTTGGAGAGGATGGTAGTGGAAATATCGGCGTAAGAGATGCGGATGGATTCGGAGGATGGTATGCATGTGGGGTGTCCCTTCCAAGAGAGGGAGTCTTAAAATACTCCTAAACTTGGTAGTGACATTATGGGTTCATGTGACTGATAGAGTCACTTGCAGAAACTAGTTGCTGCACGTAATAGCCATATGGATCTAGTTGCCGGTAAGGGTATTATTGCCTAGGTAGTGGCATCCCCCATGACTATGGGTATTACACTACTGGTGTTTCTCAATAGGTTGTGGCGGAGTTCCACTTGGATAAAACATTAAGGGTTGGTGGAACTACCATAGGTTACCTTGTGGATAAGGTAACCTTCGGGGTGCTTACCATTTTTTAAGTCTTGGGTTGAGTCCATACACCCCAAACTCTTGCAGATGTGAGATTATTGGGCAACATCCTTTAGGATGGTCATATTGGTAGATCTCACATCCACCATCATTGTTCATATCAAAGTTTACAACCTCATCGGTGATAGTCATTTTTCCCTTACCCTTGTTATGTGCACGGTCTGAATTTCTCCTCTTTTTCTTATCATGGTCACTACTTCACTCCTTAGACTCCTCTACAACTTTGAGAACGGTTTTGAATCTATTGTCTAAGGAGTCCCACATTTGATCTACCTTAGCCAACACTTTGATTGTCAACTGTTGAAGCAGCAAGGTTTTTCTATTCACCAACTCTTTGAGTGGTGACTCATCCTCCTCCTCACAAAATCTCACTCCCCTCTTTCGGAGGGAAGGATCGTGGTTATACTCTTCCATGCTTTCTCTTTTCCGTAGCTCTCCTTCTTCCTTAGCTACTTGCTCCAACAATCTATGAACCTCATGGAACCTAAGTTTAGATAATCTCCCCTGGGCATATGTCCCAAGGGTTCTCCTGGTTTAATGTCTTAGCCCATCTACAAGATGGCGTAGTTGATCCTGTTGTGCGTAACCATGGCCCGGGCAATGATGTAATAGTGCATAATATCAGCCCATGGCAACATCCAAGGGTTCGTGATTACCCTGCTTCCATTGTTGAATCTACTTACGCAAGTTGGACACTCGGGAGTACATTTGATATTTATCGTTAAACAATTCTAGCATCATACTTCACCTTCAAATGGATTCCGGCTCTAAGGACCGGTACCATCTTTCCGCTTCTTTTATGAGTGTCCTTGGGAAGAACTTTAACTTTTACCATTCATTTTCAATATTCTACAAGGTGCAAGCATCATGAAATGCTTGTAAGTGATTCTGCGGATTAGCGTTGTATCCCCCCTCAAATTGTAGGATATTATTCATGTCTAGTCTCTTGATCCAACTATCTTTTTGGTGCCTTGTAGGTATTCTAACTGCCTCCGTAATGTCTAACATGCTTCAGGTTGCAAGTAGGGGTTCGTCATGGTCATCTCTCTCATCGCATCTATGATGTCTAAGTGGTTCCCTACTTTCCCTTCTTCCATGTCGTGATTCCCTAGAATGCCCTCATCTTCGCTCTCGACTCTCTCATCGAGGTTTCTCATTTTGCTTACCCTTGTCCTCACAATGAGGTTCCTTGTGACTGCATCCTGATGTTGAAGGAGAGGGTGAATGATGTGATGAAGGGGAAGAGAAAGGAGAACCATTGCCATAACGATGTTTCCTATCTTCCCTTTGGTGATCTTGACCTTGATCGTGATGACGATTAGAATGCTTGCCATTATCTTGTGTTTGTGTTCCCTCATTGAACACTTGGTGTTATGGGAATCAGAACCATGGTTGTGAATCGTGGAGTGAAGATTTTGATACACCACCTCCTCACTATCGTTAGGAGGGGGAACATCAATTTGTGGAGAACCTATTGAGATAGGTTCACCATCCTTAATTTCTCTTATGATGGGTGAAGCATTATGGGGTCCTTTACCCTTCAACGATGTGTGGTAACTCTCCTACTGCAAGTCCCATTGACGTTGTGCTTCTATGGGATGGTAGTCCCTTATGTTGTAATTGAGCACAACGTACTCAGCATATAATTGTGACATGCCAATTTGTGCAAGGGCACGAAGGAGCATGTTGGGGACTACTCTATCTGGAGGCAACACTATGTTACCCTCCAAGTCTCTCCAATGCAATTGTTTATCTTGATGGAAGACAAAGGTAAAGTCGGGTATATATTCACCATGATGGATATATACCACATTGAATTGTTGAGGAACTGACGATTCTTGGTTATGTATGTTGTGCCGCCGACTATCTTTGGTGTTGGTCCTAGGCGGTGAAGTGCTTTTGTGTGGAGAAGAAGACATCTTAGTTTTATTTGGTGTGTTGTTTACCATTATGTTTTTTTTCATATGATTAATCCTAAGGGTTTGTTTAAGCTTCCCAATGATGTGAATGATTTCCTATGTTCTACTTAGCGCACAAACAACTAAGTCCCCGGCAATGGCACGAATGATAAGTGGCGAGTTACCCCTACACTCAACCATATGAATATGAGCGTTACATATGCGATCCGGTCGAACTCCAAGGACTAAGTGCTTACGCACCTTATGGAACACTTAAGGTTAATCAATCGTTGTCTTCCTAGACTTACTTGTATTGTCACGGTTGTATGATTAAGTAAGTCTTAGGTATATGATTTGTATGTCTTTTATCTTTTTTTCGCCTATGCTAAGAGAGGAAAGGGTGAAGAGCCTAAGTAACTATCTTTCACTAACTAAGCTTTAATCATCCTAGCATCAGTATCCATTCCCACTTGCTGTACACACCTTGAACTAGTGCAACGCTGCTGGGATTACCAAACACTATTCATTACTGGGTTACCAAGCGTAGCACACATGCTCGAAGCAGTCGTACTGAATGCACTTAAGTAGGAGTTGAGGATTGAGAGAGATTAATTATCTAAGAAAGCATTTAAGCATTTAACATTAATTAAATCCTAATTAGCTTAGTCTATGCACTGCAAGGTTTATCAAAAAGTTCGTCTGTATTTCCATACACAAATGTGTGCTCAAGTACAATTTGCTTGAATAAAGATCTGTTCACTTTGAGACTCCTACTATGGGGACATGGAAATTATTCTATCTCTGGAATGGTAAAACTACCAGAGTTTTGCTAAGGGTCTAGATCTATATGGACAAATAAGGGACAACCACCTCTTATTTATAGAACTAGCGCCGGGCTGCAATATCGCATATGCGATATCGTAGCTAACGATGTGATATCGCGTACGCGATCCCATCATAATCCTTAATAAAGAAACACTTATAAAATGAAGGGGCAAGAATCCTCCAATCAAATATGGACTTAGCCTATTGCACATGAACTAGGAATGACAGGGAACAATGAAAAAGTGAAGTTTTTTTTATGTCAAGATAACTAAGTGTAGATTAAGCTGTAAATGTTTAAATAAAAATGAAGTGTAGAGTATAGATAAAGAACATAAAATATTAAAACACTAAAATTTTAACATGAGAGGAAGGGTTTTGGTTTCCTCTTCAAACGATAAAATTTTTACGTTGAAAAATCCTAAATATAAAATGCTAAAAATTTGACTAAGTATAAAATACAATGTAAGAGATAAAAAAACTCTAATTATAGAATACGAGCAAACAAGCATAAAATAATAAAAGCAAAATTCTTTGATATGGTAAAAAGGTTACAAATCCTTTCCTAAAAAATAAAATGCTATATCCATGAGTTGAAGTGTTGGCCTCTTATGGAGGGTAAAACTACAAATGATTGAAGAAAAGAAACATAACTATGATTGAACTAATAAAAAAATCTCAAACTTGAGCAAAATATGGATCCAGAGGATGGAATTGAACCTTTAGAGGGTTAGGTAATAGATTAAGAAGTTGTGAGCATGATGAGGACATCACCCAATCCTTGTGTAATCCTTAATGTATCTAGATATGTGTGTATTTTGTTTTCGTGTGTGTCTTCCTCTGTTAACATTTTGGTGATGATTCCAAGGTGTTTTGCCATGTTTGGAGGTGTTTTGGGGCTATTTTGATGAGTTTAGGATGTTTTGAGGGCCATGGAAACTTGTTTAGGGGTGTCTGAAGGTTCCAAGCCTCAAAACAAGCATCCTTGTATTTTCACCTTGTAGGCGAGGCATCACAATTACAAGTGAGACATCCCAACTATGTTTTAGACATCTCAGCCAAGGCATCTACTGCAAGATGTCTTCCCCAAGACATCTACTTTGATATCCTCTGTACTTAGGATAGACATCTATTGTTTCCTTTAGATGTCTAATGTAGATTTTAATGGACATTAAATCAAATGATAGAAGCTATGAATAAGAGTCCAAGGCTTGAGAAAGAGAGAAAAAGAGAGAGATTTGAGAGGTCTCTTAGGAGCTTGTGCAAGAAGTATTTGAGTTGTAAGAAAGAGCACTTGAGAGAGGTTGAGAGAATCTCTTATAAGTGTCTTTTCTTGGGCTTTAGCTCCATTAAATAAAACACATTTTTACATGGATGATGATCAAGACACCTTGCCAAGACCCTATCTCTCTCTAATCTTCTCTTAACTCACCTCTTTCTCCCTAAACTCTCTCTTCTCTCTCTCTTTCTCTCTCTTGATTAAATTGAAGGCCTAAGAGGTCTGTTTATTTCCTTCTTCCTTGTCTCTTCATCTTCCCTCCACTTTAGTATTTAATTTGATGTTCGTTAAAATTTGTACTAGATGTCTTGAAGAAATAGTACATGTCTTTTCGGAGTGCAGATATGTTAGAGTATACATCTTGAAGTCAAGTTAGATGTCTAGTCTGAGATTTTTTGAGAGTGTGTAGATGTCTTGGCTAAAAATGAGATATCTAGTCTGAGACATCTTGGGAGTGTGTAGACATCTTAACTATAGATGAAATGTCTAATTATCATGATAAACGTCTAACCTACTAGGGCCAAAATTAAATATGCTTGTTTTGAGGCTTAGAACCTCTCGACACCTCCAAACAAGTTCCCATAACTCTTGAAACATCCTAAACTCATTAAAATAGTTCCAAAACACTCCTAAATGTGCCAAAACTCTAGGGAAAGATCCCATCATTAGAGAGATGTTACATTGGCCTGTTTGATGATCACATTAGCATCCTCCTCCTTTAAAAGACTCTTGATTCTTACACAAGATGCCTTTATACTTGGAATAGCTATTTTTCCCTCACATATGCCATAATTTACACACAAACCAAATCACAACTCACATGGAATGGTTAGAGCTAATAACATTTTATCTTTATCACCCAAACTTATTTTACAAACATACACACACTAGTACAATTTTGTGCTTACATAACAAGGAAGAAATTCATGAAATAAGAGTGGTTATGATCTTTACCCTTGATGAGCAGCAAGGTACCCCTATGCTCAACCATACGAATACAAATGTTTCATGCACGGTCTAGCTGAATTCCAAGGACTAAGTGCCTATGTACCCTTGTGGAACAAGGATGGGTTGATTGATTGTTGTCTTCCCAAACTTACTTTTATGTCATGATTGTATTGTTAAGTAAGCTTAAGGCATATGATTTTTATATCTTTTATGTTTTTATGTCCTACTACTAGTAATGGAGGAGAGAGAGAGATAACTAAGTGACTAATTTAACTTAACTACTAATTAACTAGGCTTTAACTAATCCTAACACCAGTATCCATTCTCACTTTTTGTACACATCCTAAACTAGTGCAACACTACCGAGATTACCAAACGCTAATCATTACTAAGTTACCAAGTGTTACACGCATGCTCGAAGTGATTGTACTGCGTGTATTTTAACGGTTTGCTTAATTGATCAAAATGAATTATTGTGCTAATAACAGAAATATAAAGTGCATAAAATAAAATAGAATAAAATAAATGCATAAGAAAATAAAATAAAAGAAATGCATAAGAAAACAAATCTCAAGTGCTGCAAGGATGAATCGAAGAGCTCGTCTTTATTGCCATACACAAGGTGTGCTCAGGTACATAATGCTTGAATAAAGATCTATCCACACTTGGACCTCCTACTATGGGCACCTGAAAAATACTCTAACTTTCAAACAAATTACAAGAGTTTTGCTACTTCACTACCATAATACTCCTTTTCCAATTGTGCACTTGGGCACTATATTTATAGGCCTGGGAGAAACTACTCTAATAATTAAAGTAACTGCTCTAATAATTAGAATAACTACTTCAATAATAACCACTCTAATTATTAGAGTGACCACTCCAATAATAATTGCTCTAATAATTAAAGTAACTACTCCAATAATAACTACTCTAATTATTAGAGTAACTGCTCCAATAATAATCGCTCTAATAATTAGAGTAATCACTTCATCATACCCCCACGATTGAATGAAAACTCATCCTCAAGTTCCTTACAAAATATTGGGAAGGTATGAGATTATTGACTAATTGACAACTAATGATGGAATGGGATGATAAACTCAACATACCAAGTGAACGAATCAATAAGCATATTACAACATTAGTGTTCATGACCATTGTGATGAACACTCGTACATAAATGACATCCAAGCCTTTATTTGGCAGCTTGAAGAGAAAAAGAGAGATAGAAAGAAGCTGGAGCATGTTGCTACCAATTCTGAGATTGCACCTTTTGTTGTTTATCCATAGCCATGCCACCAAACTTGCTCCTTTCATAAATGCTCCAGTTCCAGTCCATCTTGAGTGCTTCCTTCAAGCCCAATCCATTGTTTGTATGATCACCATCCGCACACACAACACAATCACAAATGAGCAAAGATAGATAATCGACAATGCAGTTAATACCTTGCCTCGATATGAAGCGCATTGGCTGAGTTGTGGTTATGGCAAAAACTAGGTCAAAGATTTATCACTGGAAACTACCCAAGGTGTAGGGGTTAGGCAATTAGTAAAATGGAAAAAATTAAAAAAATTGTGCTAGGACCCCCACAACTAAGAGTGAACCTCTGTAACTATAAGATGGAAAAACATGAGGAACAAGAAAGATGAAAAATATCAATGAAAATGCGAATAAAATGGATGTCATGGATGGGGATGAAACAAGAAATGATTGATTGCAGAAAATGTTTAAGGAAAAGAAGTTAACAATTACACCAAAAAGAAATGCTAGTGGGTCCTCCCCAAAGTAGGCTCATGCCCTTTATGCCTTAACAAATCCACAAACCAAAGAGTTCGTAGGCTCTAAGAATGTCATTTGGAAGCAAGAGCTAAAAACTTACCCACAAGAATTCACCAAAGAAAAACAATGCATCAACCTAGAACAGACTAATGATAAAACCGGCAATAAGGTGGAAAATGGGAAGAATGATGGAGAGGAGAGAATGGAATAGAATCTCAAGAATAAGGTTGTGTAAAGCCCCTTGTGTATTTCATGGTTAAGATAATTGAGTAGAACTCATCTCAAATCTAGACTCAAACCAACCACATTCAGTGACCTCACATCAATACACTTAGCCAATCCATCTTTTTAAGGTAACAAGAATGCTTCCACAAAGAGTAACCACCATCCCAAGAAGAGTGAGATGGAGAAGCAGGAAGCAAGAAAGGGCCTTAGTTAGAGAGAACCTTTAAGCATGGGTAACATGTCTTTCCAATGCCATAATCAACGCTTGTAGAGCAAGAAAGGGTATTATGTCTAAGGGGTGTGCTTTGAATTCTCACATTTTTCTCTTTTCTCTCTCTCTTTTGTTTTGATGTTTATGTGTGAGAACCACACCATGCAAAGACTTATTTTTATTTACTCAGCTTCTTGATATTTAAACAATGTTAGAATGGCAGAAAACCCAAGACAAAGCATCAAAGTACCTAAGAGAATGGCCAGCACCAATGCATCGAATCCCCTTGAAGTCACACCCTTTTCATCCTTTGAGTCTTTCTTAAGTTTGAAAAATACCAACTACCAATTCATTAACAAGTTTACTTAGAAAAAGGGGATTGTACAGTTCCAAGCCAAAGGAGACCATAGAGTTGTATGGATGAGTGAACAACATGAACTCATTACCTATTTTACCAAAAGAACCATACCTTAATATCAGCATCATAATTCAAAGGTAAAAACCAAACATTAGCAATCAATATGATATAATTCAATCCACCATCATGAGCACTTATTAGATGACAAATAAAAGTAAATCAAGAAAACAAAGAAACATTAAAAACATGAACGATGGTGTAAAAAAAAAAAGAAAAGTTGGAAGAATGTGTAAAACAAAAATCAAAAAAACAAATAAGGACCTAGAATGGTTAGCATAGGTGGCCATCTCCCCCACGACTAAGTTGGAAGGAGGAGATCCAAAATAGTGAGCAGGGTTGTCCATCAAGAAAGGTAGCATGTGTACTAGTTGTCCTAAGCTCATGAAAAGGTTTGGTTTATTGCACATTGACCAATAGTTTCTTGTCTAGGCTCTCAGGTTTGTATATTGTCATGGCCCCTCAAGGAAAAGTTGCGTAAATAATATAAGGTCCTTCCCATAGTGCTTGAAATTTAGTACGTTGTAACACNCCTCGTATTATACGATGGCTTATAATCTTACAAGAGTTTGATTTAATGATAATTGATCGCAAGGGCATCTAGAATGTAGTTGTTGATCATTTATCTTGGTTGCAATGAGACAACAAAGAGGATAAGTATCCAATTTCTAATCATTTCCCTGATGAATTCCTCTTTTCTAGTGTATTGAATAATTAATCACCCACAGAGAAAAACTGGTATAGTAGCATTCTTACCTATCTCCTTACCCAACAAACACCATAAGAGTTAAACCTTAAGAAGAAACAATAGTTTCTTCATAGAGCCAAGTACTTTATGGAGATCAATGGGCAACTTTACAAAGTGTGTCCCGATGACTTGGTTTGATGGTGTGTTCTANACTCATAGGGAGAGTAACTTGTAGGGAGTTTCCATGTAGAGCGATATGCCCAAAGAGCATTATTCAGTTTAGTGCTCCAGTCTCGCCTAAACTTGCTAATAGTTCTTGTCAATATTTTCATAATCTCCCTGTTGTTGACTTCAGCTTGACCATTCGCTTGGGGGTGGTATGGTGTTGTCAGTTTGTGTTCAACCCCTAAGCGTTGCATTAATTTTTGAAAATTTGCACCCATGAAGTACGTACCATTGTCTAAAATAAGTGCACGTGGCACACCAAACCTATTTATGATTTATTGTTAAACAAATCATGTAGCTATAGATGATGTACAATCCTTAAAAGCAGTTGCTTCTACCCATTTGTTAGGTAATTAACATCAACAATAATATAAGCTTTTCCATTGGACACTGGTGTAATTGGCCCCATAAAATCAAATCTCGAAATGTCGAAGGGTTCTAACGATTGAATCCATTGTTGTGGACCCTCCATTCTAGCAGTGATTTCCCCATCACATTGATAGCGCTCACAAGATTGGATGAAACGATGGGCATCCTGAAATAATGTAGGCTAATAATAGCCTGCAAGCAGGATCTTGATGGTCGTTCATCTCCCAGCGTAACGACCCCCCCCCCCC